>CABHPQ010159328.1:0-20527 GCA_902168405.1 Peromyscus aztecus
AGAGGCAAATCCGACAGACCTAGCCCTTGAACTTGGCGTTTCTGGGGGAAGAGAGATCAGGACCAGGAAGGACTGTGCCGGTGCGCCTCCACCCTTCGGGTGGAACGGTTGGGGTGCGTGCTGTAATTGAAGTTTCCCGAGCTCTGTGGATTAGGGGTTGAAATTGGGGTTAGTCTCAGGTCTGAATTGAGAGACTGGGAGACTAGGCAGGGGAGTGTTGAAAAGGAAAGACGAGGCCCGTGTTTGATCCCTGGTCCCAGTCTTTACCACGGGTGCACCAGGTCAGGGAGTTGCACCCCAATGGCACTTTTCCATCGCCTTCTGCCTGACTTCCTGTGCTTCTTGAGGCTGTCTAGTTGCCTCCTGGTCTTGCTTCTGTCAAAGGGTTGTTGGTTGAATCTCGGAGGCCGCTGCTCTGTGGCTACAACTGGGTGCTGAAGTGGAGTTCACGCTGTAGTCTGGAGCAGGTATGATTGATCACGCGTGTGCTTTGGGCAGGGCCTGCTGGGTCAGGAGGGCAGGCAGGCAGCATGGGTGTTAATGTGGTGGCAAGGGAAGACAGGAGAAGAGGTGTGAGAAGGACCCCGCTGCCCTGGGAGCTGGTCTGCCTGCCTGCTGCTGACTGGAGAATATGGGCGGGCAGGCAGAGACTGGCTGGTGTGGTGTGTGCTGCACTCTGATGATTCTTTCTTGGTCAGCAAAGCTGAGGACTCACAGCTCCAGGGTCAGAAAGGAAGGGACATTTGGACAGCTGCTTCCTTTTCTTTTTCCTTTCCTTTCTGCTAACCAAGCAACTGCCACTTGGGTGTAAAATAAAAGGCAGCTCTTGACCAGAGTCCCCAAGACCCGGCCCACAGCGCCTTTCCCCAGGCCGCGGTTCATCGCACTCCAGGGCTATGATGAGGGTGAGGCCGTGGGTTTAAACCCCGCTCCTGTCACTTCCTAACAGTGACCTTTGGATGCCATTTTCCTCATCAAAACGGGACTAATAGCTGGGTGTGGTGGTACCTGCGTTCAGGAGATAGAGCTGGAAAGACGGGGAGTTCAAGACCGTCATCAGCCATCCATGACTAGGTATCACGTTGGAGGCCAGCCTAGGTTACACGAGGCCTTGTCTTATCTCCTCCATTCACCAAGTAGGGCTAATTTCACAAAAGGTGTGTGGATTCTCATAAAGTTTTCATGGGAGGCATCTATCACAAGTCCTGACACTTAACAGAGCTATAGTCAGTGATTGTTCACCAGTAAAAATGAGAGCGTAAGGCCATGCTTGCACTCTGAAAACCCATGGTTCTCTGCTCTGAGCAATCGTGGATCCCGTGGAGGCTTCACTGTGGAGTCAGGCTGTGGATTCTGGATTTCAGTTCACTGTACATGCCAAGGTGTGCATTTGCAGCTCGTCGGTGAGACTTGGTAAGACCCTCGGCCTTACTTTCTCCTGCCATTCTTCCTCCACTCATATCTGAATGGCAGTCCTTTGACCTTAGAGTTGGGGACCGAGCTGCTCACTCCTGCAGGCTTGCAGGACCGATTCAGCCTTGGCCTCAGCTCTCTAGAGACAGGGTTGGTACTGGCCTGTGCTTCCCGCAGCGTCTTCTGGTTGTAAAGCTGACAAAGCCTAGAGCTTGCTGTTCAGAAAGCAGCACTGGGCCCTGGGAAGGAGCTCAGTGGGTGGACTGCTAGCCAGCATGAAGGAAGCCTTGGGTTCCATCTCTAACGCCACAGAAAGCCAGGTGCAGTGGAACAAGGCTGCAGTTCCTCCACTTGGGAGGGAAGCAAAAGGATCCGGAGTTCAAGGTCTTCTTCTTTAGCTATATATATAGCAAGTTAGAGGGGAGCCCGGGTGACAGAAGTCCTTGTTTAAAAAAAAAAAAAAAATCCTGCCCAAGTGAGTAGGGGCCTGGCACAAATGTAAATGGAAGGTTTTAAAAACAAACAAATAAAAACAATATGGGTATTTTTCTAGACCTGACTTGCAATTAGCATTTCTGTTTTTTTTTTTTTTTACATTTACTAACAGCCTTTTATGTTAATGTTAAAATTTTGATCCTTTATGAAAAGGAGTCAGTTTCCCTGAATGGGTTCAGCATCTCTTCTTGGTCAGGATCCAGTCCTCATTAGAAAGACATTGAAGCCATCATTTGTGGCAGCCAGGTGTTTGGGTTCTGCAGAATAATCAGGCTCAGATCCTACAACTCTCCCCTCTGTGGCAAACCCGACCTGTTTTACTGTATTAAAAAACACATGACTGCTAAACAAAGGCAAAACTCAACAACTCAGTCTGGGGCTACCCCAAATAAGGTTGAGTGTGTCTTGCAGACACCCTGAGATGTCTTCCTGAAGACTTGAGATCAAGATGTTTCTTCATAGTCAAGTAGCTGTTGTAGAATAAACTAAAATCCAACAAAAATAATGTATGTAAACAAGTTAACTGCCCAATGTCTCATAGGCACAGGATAATTCTTTGTTGGTGTTGGAAGATTCTGTGGTGAGGATGGTGTTATGTGGTAAATGCCTAAGAGACTCCTGTTATCGTCCCATTCCTTTCCATATCCCCTCACCCCTTGCTTCTTCAGTTATAACCATTTATGTAACTCATTTAGGATGTATATGATATATATGTGCCTAGATACACACTAGTCATACATACGTACATACCATCTGTATGGTAAGCGCCTACACTATATGTGAATATATAGTACATGTATGTGTTGTGCAAATATGTGTACACAGTCATCCTTAGTATCTATGGATTTGGGTTCCAGAATTCTCCTTGGATACCAACTTTGTGGGGCTTAAGTATTATAGAATATAAGATGCTGCAGTAGTTGTATATAGCATCTACACGTGCTGCCATATGCTTTAAGTCATCTCTAGATGAACATATTTGGTATAGAAACATAGAGCAGCTTTGCACGATACACATGATGTGTGCCAGATGCTTTTAATATGGTTTCCATTGAACCCCACATCCATGGGTTCAGATACGCAACCCAGGGATAAGGGGACAACATATACTTCCATATTTTTATTAGCATTTGTATTAGCACAGTGAGGAGTAGTTAGACAGGTGCGTGCCAGGCTAATAGCAAGACAAATTAGACCATAGCTGTCTTCTCCCCTCCGCCCCTTTCCTCTGTCTCTCTTGGATCATTGGAACAAGCCAGTTTTCTATGACTGTCTTTTTTTTTTTTGTACCTAGTGTTTTGCTTTCTCTCCTGTACTCGTTTTGATCAAGTGTTGCCTGGTTACAAGCTAATGTATTTGTTGTCGGCTTCCAGCAAATTTCAGTATTGAGTCACTAAACTGGGGTGCTCTTCAGCAAGAACAAATTATTTTAGGTAAACTTATATTCTGGTTTGATGGGAATGTGCCTCAGCAAGGTAGGTGGAGTCTTAGGATTCATCCTTGGGACCCACAGCAGGGAGGTAAGAGCCCTGCCGATCTCAGGAATCACTTCAGAACCAGTTACCACAGGGCCAGTCACCTTGAAGGATCCAGGCCTCTTGTTGAGAGTTGCTGCTGTGGTCAGGAAGACTTTAGCTCAGAGGAACTGAAGCCAGCATGTTCCTTCAGTCAGTGGAACTGAGAGAATGTGGGGTTAGAAGCCAACAGGGACCAGTCCCTGTGTAGCTGTGCATCATTAAAGACGCCGCGGGACGTCTCAGTTCTCTGTCATTGCCTCTCTACTCAGAGATGTTGGACGAAAGGAAGCTGGGCTTGCTGGTGCATTCAGGTCATCCCAGCACTCAGGAGACTAAAGCAATAGAAGTCTGTGCTTGAGACTAGCCTGGGCTATGTGACAAGATCCTGTCTCAAAAACCAAAGAGAGAATCCAGGCATGGTGGTGCACATTTGTAATCCCAGTACTCAAGAGGCCGAGGCAGCAGAATAAGTTTGAGTTAGAGGCCTGTGCTTTAGTTAAGATGCCTGGATTGGAGTCTCAGCTCTCCAAATACTAACCCTGCTTGATCAAGCCATCTGAACTATCCTGTCCTCTTTAGGCAGCTAGATGACAGTGTTGGGGAAACCTACAGTGGAATCCAAACCCTGTGTATAGATGTAGAGATACCAACTCACCCACAATCACAAGGAGGTGGCCAATGGCTGTCCCATATTGTTCCTACTGTCATCATTCATGTGGGATAGTTGAGCGCTGAGAACTTGGTCTTTCCGGAGTTTCTGCCCTTTCCCAGCCCAGTCTAAACATCTCCCGTGGTTGCTGCTCTCAGCTCAGACTCTAGTTTTGACCTTACCAGGTCTGCCTCTAGGCTGTAGAGATACATAAGTGGTAAAGAGCACTTGCTGTTCTTCCAGACGACTCAGCATCAGCAACACATAAGTGCCTGTAACTCCAGCATTAGGAGATCTGATGCTCTCTTGTAGCCTCTGCATGCACCCACCCACCCACACACACACACACACACACACACACACACACACACATATACTTACACCGATAATTTTTTTTAATTAAAAAAAAAAGTTGATTTCCCTCACCCTAGTCCAGCCTAAGCCAATCCATGTAAAATAGTTCAAATGAGCAAAAGTCACAGTTTTCCTCTTTTTTTGTGGGGGTGGTGGAATTAGGGAGTTAGGGTCATAGTGTGCTGCCTGCCTAGGCTTGTTTTGAACTGTTCACTTGTAGTATAACTTCATGAACTGAAAATGAACAGACATTTACCATGAAATGGGGAGAAAATAACAAGGCTAATTTTAGGTAGAATATCTTTTAAAAATGTGGATGAATTACTCTCTAGCTTGTGATAGGAGGCACCTTCAGTTAAAAGGCTGTAATACTTACGCCCTGTACTGATGATGATGTTCTGTTACTCATGTAGCTTCCCAGGGGCTCTGCAGAATTTATTTCATTTAAAAGTGTTAGGTAACTCCAGAATATTAAATATTGAGTGTTTGGGTTGTTTGTTTGTTTGTTTTACCAGATGCTCAGGACACCAGGCCTGTCTTAAAGGTAGACTTCTTCTCAATGTCTGTGTTCTGTGCTATGGCTGGTGGTGTTGTCTGCTAAAGCATCTGTCTTAATAAAAGCCACTTTGTCACAGTACTCTGTCAATATATTTTTTCCTGTCCAGAGCAGGAGTTGGTCTAGTTTTATAAATATCAAAATCATAAAATATTATGATGTATCTGCAAACTTCTTTCTGCTTCTAGATAACCGATCTTACAAATGCTTTTATTGCATTTGTTGTTCTTGTGCTGTAGATTTTCATTTTGTTTGTTTTTATATTGACTTCTTACGTGTGTGAGGACACATGCATGTGTGGAGATTGGAGAATAGCTTGCAGCAATAGGTTCTTTCCTTCCACCACAACGTGGGTTCCAGGATTGAAGTCAGGTCATCCAACTCAGTGGCAGGTGCCCTTACTCACTGAGTCACCTCCCTAGCCTTGCTCCCTAGCCACAGCCCAAGAGGTAAGTGGGTGGCCTTGTGAAACCTGCTGCCTCCGAAGGGGCAGACACTCACCCAGTGTAGGGCATCTGTCTTATTGAACAGTGTCCTATATGCTCATCTTGTCCTTCTAATAATGTAAGAGGCATTTATGGTTAATAATTTATGAGATGCCCCCTGAAGATTTCAAATACCTGTAATATTTGAGAAATGGCCCTTAAATATGGATTTAATATAAACTAAGTACTGCATTGAGATGAACTCAGAAATTGTGAGTAGATTGCTTACATATATGATAAGTATATGCTTCCATGAAATGAAATTTTAAATGAAAACCATGCAAGTTGTGAATTCTAGTAAGTTTACTGAATGGATTCTTTTTAGATTCCCAAGATTAAACTAATGTGGGAAAGTAAATAACTTGCAGATAAATATGTATCTTAAAAATGAATGTGTAAACTGGTAAGGAAGTGGATGGTTACCCCTACGACATCATGCCACTACTGCGCCAGTCAGAACACAGTATATTCATGTGTGGAAAGGTCATAATGGGGACTGGGGAGATGGCTCCATGGGGCAAAGCACCTGCCACACAAACACGAGGATCTGAGTTCAAGGCTGCAGAATCCACAGAAAGCCAGGCATGGTAGTGTATGTCTGTCATGCCAGTACACCTATGACAACATGGGAGTTCATAGGTCAGCTAGCTTAAGAGGTGTCTTCGAGGTGCAAGGTAAAGACCAACATCTAAGGTTGTCCTCTCATCTCCACATGCGTGTTTTGGCATGAACATACCTGCACTCATACATGAATGTGCACATGTGTGAGTTACACACACATTCCCACAGATACACACAAAAATTTAAAAAAAGAAACAAAATGTGATAATGAAACCCATTATATATAATTAATATGTACTAATAAAAAGCTTTAAAAATTAATGTTTAATAACATACAGAAAAATACTTTTAATCTGTAGGGATACAGCAAATAGTGACAGCAACATTCAGTTTAGGAAACTGGACACTTTTGATGTTTTAGAAATCTGTCATTCGCCTGCCCATTCCCATGCTCATCACCTGTGGATTGATTTCCTTTCATGAGACCCCTCAAGAATGGATTCACTCTCTTACAGAGCTGTAGGTCATTTTTTTGTTGTGCTGTACAGTTCTCTATCCTGTGGAGGAAAGCCAGGCTGTTTCCAGTTTTCCCTCATCTCAGACATGGTCAATGCTCCTCCCTTGTTCTTGTCTTTGTGAACATAAAATAAATTCTGTGGGAGGAATCATCAGTTTACTCAGCCATGTCAAGGGCTTCACAGAAAAAGCTAGGACAGTTTCAGCAGTCTGGAATCTTCCACAGGCAATGTAGTTTCCATTGTGTCCTGTTCTTGTATTCACATGCAGTCACTGTGTGTTTTGTTAAATTCATGGACATAAACTAAAACCACTTGCAGTGGTAATCTGAAGCTTTGTGTCTGTTGCTGCATCTTACCTTTTCAGGGAAAAATCTGCGTGTAGTCTGCTTGTGCTGGTGTTTTACTGGTTTCCCATGACATCCACGGACCTTTGGTCAAATATATTGTGTTTTCAGGCAGTCTCCCTGTGTAGGTTAGGCTGGCCTTGAACTCCCAAGTCTTCCTGCCTCCCCACCATATGTACTAGGATTACAGGTGTGCCTGGGGAAATGCACATGCCATACAGGTTAATGAATTTTGACAAGTGTGGGAGTTTGAATGAGAATGGCCTCCATAGACTCATATTTGAATGTTTGGTCTTTAGTTGGCGGGACTGTTTGGGATAGATTAAGGGGTGTATTATTGGAGGTGGGCTTTGAGGTTTTATTTTTTTTATTTTTTATTTTATTTTATTTTATTTATTTATTTATTTATTTATTTTGGTTTTTTTGAGACAGGGTTTCTCTGTGTAGCTTTGCGCCCTTCCTGAAACTCACTCTGTAGACCAGGCTGGCCTCGAACTCACAGAGATCCCCTGCCTCTGCCTCCCGAGTGCTGGTATTAAAGGCGTGTGCCACCACCGCCTGGCACTTTGAGGTTTTAAAAGCCCATGCCATTTCCAGTTAGTGCTCTTTCCTGCACTGCTCTCTGTCTATCTATCCCTCCCTCCCCCTGTTCCTCCCCTTCCCCTCCCCTCTCCTTCTCTCCCTCCCCTCCCCCTCTCTTTCTCTCTTTCTCCCTCTCACCCCTCCTTTCCCCCTGTCCTTCTCTCCCTCCTTCCCTCATGCTTTGCTCCTCACCATCACAGTCATGGACTCTAACTCTCTGAAACTATAAACCTTAAATAAACTCTTCTATAAGTTGCCTTGGTCATGGTGTTTGGCCACAGCAACAGTAATTAAGACTGAGTCTCCACACTTTCACAACAGACCCCTTCAACAAGATACAGACTCTTCCTGTGCCCCAAAGATTTCCTTTGGTCATTTGCCATTGACATCCTATTCCTAAAATAAGCACTTGTGAGTTTAATCAGCATACATCTGTGCTGTCTATTGTGATATTCATATAAGTGGAAATTTACAGTATGTACAGTTTGATTATTATATTTATGTTTTGTGTTTACATGTGTGAGGGCACACACATGCCTGGACACCGTATGTGTGGAGGCCAGAAGATACTTGCAGGAGTTGTGTCTCTCCTTCCACCATGCAGGGCCTGAAGCCTGGCATGTAATGTCCTTACCTACTGAGCCATCTCATCAGCCCCATACAGTGTTTTTGACGTTCGTCCAAGTATTATTTTCATCTGTTCATAACTAGTATTCTAGAGTTATGAATATTTTACAAGTGGCTAGGCTGGGAGAAAAGCTCAGTAAGTGCTTAGTTTGAATGCAAACCCTTATGATTCTAAAACTCAGCTGTTTTCAGTTTTCAGACTATTAAGAATAAGTCTGCTGTAGGTATCTTGTGTAACTATGTAGAAACATTAAGAATGTGGTGGCGGGTGCTGGTGGCACACGCCTTTAATCCCAGCATTCGAGAGGCAGAGGCAGGGGGATATCCAAGTTCAAGGCCAGCCTGGTCTACAGAGTGAGATCCAGGACAGCCAGGCCTACGCAGAGAAACTCTGTCTTGGGAGGAAAAGAAAAAAAAAAGAAAGGAAGGAAGGAAGGAAGGAAGGAAGGAAGGAAGGAAGGAAAGGAAGGAAGGAAGGAAGGAAGAATTATTTTGACTGTTGACTTGTGGGAGTTTTATATCTTCTTGTGTGATTTGACAGGCGTATGAACTACCAGTTTTTCCTCCCAGTATGGGGCTTGACCTGCTTGTTTATATAAACCCTTTGTGTTTTTCCCTCACTTCCTCCCTTCCATTCTTTTCTTTACTTTTTTGAGATAGATATGTTGTGGAGCTTGCCTCTGGCTCTTAGATACAAGTGGTCCTTCTGCCTTAGCCTGGCCAAGTAGACGGAACTACATTCAGTCATTCAGTACCAGGCTAGCCTTATGTCTTAGTTACACACTGTTGTTTGATAGCAGTTTCTGAACTTTATAAGGTCCTGTCATTTCATGGTTTCAAGGTTGTTTGGACAATTCAAGGTCCTTGGATTTCCATGTAGAATTTAAAACTAGTTTGTCAGTTTCTGCAGGAAAAAACAAAACAAAACAAAAACTGCCGAGTTTATAATTTAGGTCTTCCTTAAAGTATAGGAATAAGATTTTGTTCAGAGATTTTTTTTTTTTTTCGAGACAAGGTTTCTCTGCATAGGCCTGGCTGTCCTGGAACTCACTCTGTAGCCCAGGCTGGCCTCGAACTCACAGAGATCCGCCTGGCTCTGCCTCTGAGTGCTGGGATTAAAGGCGTGTGCCACCACCACCGGGCTTATTCAGAGATCTTGTACATCTTTGTTAGGTGATTTCCCCCCCTATGTTATACTGAATACATTTTAAGATTAAAAGTTTATAAATGTTATATAAGTGTAGAATGCAGATGACCTTGATATAGATAGTTTTAATTAACTGCTTCTAAACTTTTACTAATTCTAAGAGAATCTTTGTATACCTCCATGTAGACATTTGAGTATTAGTAGTCTTATGTTTTTTATTTCAATTGTTTATAACTTGTGTACTATTTGTTGATTTGGGTTTCTGTGGTGGTATTGTGTTCCCCAAAATATTGTGCATGCTAATAAACTTATCTGGGGTCAGAGAACAGGACAGCCACAATATTAAACATAGAGGATAGGCAGTGGTAGCACACGCCTTTAATCCTAGCATTCCAGAGGCAGAAATCCCTCTGGATCTCTGTGAGTTCAAGGCCACATTGGAAACAGCCAGGCATGGTGACACACGCCTTAATCCCAAGAAGTGAGCCTTTAATCCCAGGGAGTGAAGGCAGATAGCAGAAAGGTATATAAGACGTGAAGACCAGGAACTAGAAGCATTTGGCTGGTTAAGCTTTTAGGCTTTGAGCAGCACAGTTCAGCTGAGACCCATTCTGGATGAGGACTCAGAGGATTCCAGTCTGAGGAAACAGGATCAGCTGAGGAATTGGTGAGGCGAGGAAGCTGTGACTTGTTCTGCTTCTCTGATCTTCCAGTGTTCACCCCAATACCTGCCCCGGGTTTGTTTTTATTAATAAGACCTTTAAGATTCGTGCTACAGGTTTCTAGTTTCATACTGACAAACTCCCAGTGCAACTTAGAATAGACACAGTCCGTCAGCATGCAAGGAATGCTGTAACGAACTGGGTGCCTTAAGTAGTAAAATTGTACTGTTTCACAGCTCTGGAGTGTCAAAACTGAGATCGAGGGTGGACAGGGCCAGTTCCTCTGAGAGCTGGAGAAGTCATGCAATTCCTCTTCTGGTACCTTCCAGCATTCATTAGATTATAGATTCTGGTCTCCCCCTCCCTTATTAATATCTTTCCTCTGTGTGTATGTGTCTGCAGCCTGATTCCTCTATTATAGAACGTAGTCATCTTGGGTTAGGGCTTGACCAAAAGATTTCATGTTAACCCGGTCATCTGTAACATCTAGTGTTACAGAAGGTGCAGTTCACAGGCTCTGGGGCTTAGGCCTTTAGTATTTTGAATAGGACTCCATTCATCCCATTACAGATGGTACTAACAGACATCTTTGTCTTCTTTTAAAGGAAATAGTTGTAAATTTTTGCTGTTGAGGCCTAGAGAGATAGCTCAGTGTTAAGAGGGCCTGAGTTTTGTTCCCAGCACCTGTGTCTGTAACTCCAGCTCAAGAGGGGATCTATGCCCCCTGGCCTCCTCTGTGAGTGCTTGCACAAATACACACAATTAGCAAAAGGCATCTTTTAAAAATCTTGCTAGTGGGGACTTGTTTGTTTTAGGTAGTAGGATGATATACTGCAAGCTTTTGATATGGATGAATGTTGAATTAAGATTTTATGCAACTATGAAAATAATGACATTTTTTTTTCTTTTTTAGTTTGTAAGTGTGGAAAATTAAACCAACAGATTTTAACTTTGTGGACTTTCCTGTAAACATGTTGCCAATATAGTATTTCAACATAACCACATTTTTTTTTTTTTATTTTAGTGTATGTTGATTGGTTGACACAGCTGCTAAGGGACATGTTTATTTGTAAGAGTGACCTAATTTTCTCTTTTGAGAAAAACGCTAATGGGCTTTACTATCAGAAATGTGCTTTATATTGACTTTATAAAGGAAGATATGAACCCTCTATTTTGTAATTCTCAGGAAAATTTATTACGCAGAACTAGTATTATGCGATTCTCAAATGTTTAACAGAATTTACATAGAGAACCCTGGGCTTGCTTTGGGGAACACAGTGTCCATGAAGTCAGGGCATAACTGGTGCTCCGCATAGCTCATAAACTCCCTCATAGCTGAGCTGCTGACCTTGGCTGTGTGCTATGAAGAGGAAGAAGCAAGGCCTGGGAAGCCTGCATCACTATTGTCCACAAGTCAAGAGAACAGGCATTTTTAGAAATATGTGGGCAATATCAAATTCTCTGGTAGCCAACTCATGGGGAGCCTTAAAGAATGAATTCACCATTCTGGAGCTTAGGTTTAGGAGAGCCAAAAGACTAAGAGAAGACACCCAAAGCAGCACCAGAGAGGCTAACTAAACAAGACTGCTTTTGTGCTCATTAGTAGAAATAAATTAATATTTTTACATTAGAATGTTCTTTTAAAAGTTTTATTTTTGCGCACAGGGGCATGCTGTCACAGTATGTGTGTAGAGATAGAGGACAGCTGGTGGGAGCTGATTTTCTCCTTCCACCGTGTCAGTTCTGGGGCCCCAACTTGGGTCCTCAGACTTGACAACAGCATCTTTACCCAGTGAGTCATCTCTCTGGTCCTACATTGATATTTTCAAAGACACATTTAGATCACTAGTGGCAATACCTTTCAAAGGACAGAACGCATGATCTCAAGTTGGTAGAGAACAATGATTAAGATTATTACTTTGCATAGTACCTTCCAGCAGTATGAAAGCCAGCCAATAGGAATGAAGCTTCCAGGTCATTACCAACATGATATCCTCATGTTCTGACTCGACAGTGTGGTGTCTTCAGTAATAGGGTCTTACTGTTGAGTTCTGTAGGGTAACCAAGAGCCTTGGCAATAGCCTGTGATGTTTGGAATCTGTGAGATCTTTTGGAGTCAACAACTCCAAAAGTAGAAACACATTCCCGGCACTGAGCTTGCTTGCTTATCTATCTATCTATCTATCTATCTATCTATCTATCTATCTATCTATCTATTTATTTAATATGTTAGTCTGTGGTGTGTAGTAGCAGCATTGTTGCCTCCTTATAAGGTAGTTCCTGTGTGTGTGTGTGTGTGTGTGCATGCTTGTGTGCATGCATGCATGTGTGTATGGAAGTTTCTAGAGTGGTAGGTAGTCCACAGTCTGGTGGAAGGCCACACATCCAAGAATATATGGGCAGTGCAAATTGGATTTGATGGGTGAAAGAAAGAAAGGAAGGAAGGAAGGAAGAAAGAAAGGAAGGAAGGAAGGAAGGAAGGAAGGAAGGAAGGAAGGAAGGAAGGAAGAAAGACACAAAATTAAGTCAGTGGGTAGAGAACACATTGTATGAAATTCTTGAAGGACTAGTAAAAAAAAGTGGTGTAAAAAACAAAATATAGAGGCTGGAGAAATGGCTCAGAGGTTAAGAGCACTGGCTGCTCTTCCAGAGGTCCTGAGTTCAATTCCCAGCAACCACATGGTGGTTCACAACCATCTGTGATGAGATCTGGTGCCCTCTTCTGGCCTGCAGATGTACATGCAGGCAGAACACTGTAAACATAATAAATAAATAAATAAATCTTAAACAACAACAACAACAAAAAAGCAAAATATAAAGACTATTATTTTGGCCTTTAGACAATACTCATCTTTCCCCCTTGTATTTTTAGTCTTATTTCCTTCATGAGGTTAGGTTGTAAGGCCCTTGAGAAGCGAGTCACCATCTTAGAGCTTTTTATTTTATTTACACACTAAGAGGAACTGGCTGCAAGTTGGACTTAATGATAACACAGATGTGTGACCTAATGTTTACCTTTTTAAAATTCTTATTTCAGCCACATAAATATATCATTTGAACTAGATCATGAGGAGAATGCTGCTACTGCTTATAAGAATAAACTATTTTTAAGTTATGTGTTCATCTTTCACTTGCCTCCATTCATTTTTGCTTTTTATAAACTATTGTTTAACTACAAGAGCAGGCTCTTAGTAGTTGTGGTGAAACATTCCTAATAATTGCAGCACTTAGGAGTGGAAGGAGGAAGCTGGATATTCAAGAATAGCTTGGGCTATAAGAGACCCTGCCTCAGACAGCAACATGGAGAGAAAAGAGCAGGCTTTAATAAAAAAATAGTATTTCTTTGTATATGAGTATTTTGCCTGCATGTATGTCTGTGCACCATGTGATGCCTGGTGCCCAGGAAGACCAGAAGAGGGCATCAGATTTCCCTGAAACTGGAGCTGTAGATAATTGTAAGCCATCATGTGAGTACTGGGAATTGAACCCGGGTCCTCTGGTAGAACAGCCAGTGCTCTTAACTGCTGAGCCACCTCTCCAGCCTTCTGTTTTGTTTTTTTTTAAATTTTATTTTATTTAAAGACCTCTACTAGGAAGTTTGCCATCAGCAAGACTTGAGCTGGCAGATGATGAAACAGTTCTTCATTTGTTTTTAAGTGCCACAGAATTATAGCTTTTTCATAAGACACGATTGCCTTACAGTTCCTTCTCCTTCCTCTCTTCCCCGCTCACCCCCTTCATTAGACTAAACAGGAGGCATTTGACTTGGCATGATATTCTTCACCACAAATATGTATAGTTTATCTCTATGCTGAGGGAAGACAGAGACTAGGATTATATACAACCTGTTTAATGAAGTTAAATAAGAGGAGTGTGATTGTAGGTGCCCAAAGCTTGTTTCTCTATTCTTTCCCAAAAGCACGAGATACAATTCATATTTTAAGTGGCAGGATTGCTTTATCCTGCCATTTTAGAAGACAGCCCTGATTGATCAACCAGTGAAGGAAGACATATTTTGTATTATTTCAGCTTTTACTGGCTTAGATGTCTCCAAGCCTACATTTCAATATCTGTGGTTTACTCATTAGCATTTAAATGGAAAAGTTGTCTAGGTGGGTTCTGGTAATTCTATTTGGTCTTGACAAATACATGGTGCTGTTTTTAAAAAGAGAGAGAGAGAAAGTCGTATGTCCCAGAAATTACTTGCAGAGGTCTGTATGGGTTCTTCTTCCAGCTGTCCTTGGAGCTCTGAGAAATCCTGTCACCTAGAGACAGGCAGGTCTTCATGTGTGGTCTTCCCTCTTTAGCTTCCCTAGTAGCTGGGATTACAGGCTTGCATCAGGGGGCCATCTCTCTCTCCCTCTCCTTCTCCCTCCCTTCCTCCTCCTCTCCCTCTCCCCCTCTTTCTCACCTTCTCCCTTCCTGTCCCTCCCCCTCTCCCTTCCCCCTCCTTCCCTCCCTTCCCCTCTCCTGCTCTTCTTTTTGGTTTTGTGAGACAGGGTCCTACTATGTAGCCCTGGCTGGTTCTGGACTTGTGGTAGTTCACCTCTGCCCACTGAATGTGTCGGAGAGCAGGTGTGCCCCCGCATATCCTCTGCTGATTCTCCTTTGTTTCCCTCTGTCCTTCGGTAGAGGTCAGTGAGATAGCCATATCTGAGAACAGAGCCTGGGAGTATTTCCTTTCTTAGAGCCCAGGTTGGGAAATAAAGCAGATTGAGAGGCTGAGAGCAGTGGAACCCATCAAGAAGGGGAGGAGTTAGTCTTCATGCTGACATGAGCAGCTTCAGAGTGCTATGTGCCAGATAGTAAACACTACCTGAGCAGATTTATCCCACCCCAGTCTTGTGAAGTAGAGGCTGCTGCTTTTACATTCATTTCACAGATGTGGACCAGACTGGAAAAGCAAAGTGTCTTTGTCCTGCTGTAGCAGTGCTGTGACCTGGGTGATCTGTAAGTGATGGTGCTTTATTGCTCACACCTAGGGAGAATGTTAAGATCAAAGGACCATCATCAGTGTCTGGTTGGGGTCTCTCTTCATAGAGGCACCATTTGCTATGCCATCACACAGTAGGAGAGACTCACAGCTCTCTGCCCTCTTTGTGCAGGGCACTAAGCCCATACTCACGCTCAAGCCTTAATCTCAAAGCCATTTTTCCTCCCATTACTACTACAAGGGAGATGAAGTTTGAACTCATGACCTGGGGAAAGACATTCCAACTTCATTTCAAGTGATGGAGATGGATGGGAAGAGCTTAGATATTTCCACAGACAGTCCTCCCTCTTGGGCATTTGGGCTCGGGGAAGGGAGTCACAGTCTGATGCAAAATACCAGCCATTGCCTAAGTGGGTGAGGGATGTGCAAAATTGTGACACTCTAGAACGGTGGTTCTCAACCTGTGGGTTGTGACCCCTATGGCAACCCTCTGTCTCCAAAAAACATTTACATTATGATTCACAACAGTAGCAAAATTATAGTTATGAAGTAGCAATGAAAATAATCTTATGGTTGGGGTCACTACAACATGAGAAACTGTCTTAAAGGGTCTCAGCTTTAGGAAGGTTCAGAACCACTGCTCTAGAATCTTTTGAGTGGAAAAGCATCAGAGACATTATGGGACTCTCCCTTTCCCTGAAGTAGCTAATATCTGAGGTCTTCCAAACTTTTGGAATGAGTCAAAGAACTGGAAATAAATCTCATCAAGTGGTCCTATTCCATCTCTGAAAAGCTTGGTGTGATATATGCGGCTTTCTTGGGTTGGCCTGATTATGGCCTCTGCCACTTCTGTCAGCCCCTAGTCCCTCTCAGCCTGTGGATCCCCTGCCTCCCAGGAGTTAGGAGTTGTCCTTGGAAGCTGCCTTTCTCCTACTGAGAAGCCAAGGAAGGCCGTTTTGTAGTTCTGCAGCTTCTGACTTTGTGTCGGAGGAGACCTTTGGAAGCCCAGGGTGCTTTTCTTCCAGTGAAGCTCTCTAGTGACTGCCGTACCAGTGATCCACTCACAGACCCACTGAACAGCTCATTTCACCGCCTACAAGATGGGAGGTTGGAGGCTCATCTTTGCTACTCAGTGTGTGCACATTTATTCCTAGACAAGTGTGGAGCTGGAACCAGCATGCTTATTACCTCACAGAGCACAACGGACTCAGAGCGTAGCGCCCACTACTCTTTTAAACACACATGCAAGTAGCTACAGACAGTAAAGAAGCCTGATGAGCTCTCTTACTGCTTTTTTTCAGAAGTGTATCCCTCACGTTGTCTGTGGATGTGTGTGTGTGTGAGTGAGTAGGTGTGGGTGTGGGTGTGGGTGTGGGTGGGTGTTCTATCTGTGGTATGTCTTCCCGGAGAAATGGAGAAAATTCTGTGGAGCTTTCAGTTCCGTTGGGAATGAGTAGAAGGGCATGTGTGTGCATTCTTTCCCAGGGTCCCCAGCCATCTAGTGAGGCAAGTCATGGGAAGTCTTTTCTTTCTGTTTTCTGATGGTATTGGATTTCTCCGCTGAAATGATGAATGGGGAATCAGTGTATCTTTATTACAGCTTGCTGTGTGTGCTTCTTCCTTCTTCCTCCAAGTTTAACATCGTCTATCCATCTTCCCACAGAGCACCCAGTAGACATGATGAACATCAAGGCCTTCACCTTGGTCTCTGCAGTGGAGCGGGAGCTGCTGACGGGTGACAAAGAGAACATCAGCATTGAGTGTGTGGAGTGCTGTGGCAGGAATCTCTATGTCGGCACCAATGACTGCTTCATTTACCACTTCCTGCTGGAGGAGAAGGCCATGCCTACAGGGACAGCCTCCTTCATTGCCACCAAACAGTTGCACAGACACTTGGGCTTCAAGAAGCCTGTGAACGAGTTGTGTGCAGCCTCAGCTCTCAATAGGCTGCTGGTGCTCTGTGACAACTCCATAACCCTGGTTAACATGCTGAACCTGGAGCCAGTCCCCTCAGGAGCCCGCATCAAAGGGGCTACAACATTTGCAGTGAACGAAAACCCTGTGAATGGAGACCCTTTCTGCGTGGAAGTGTGCATCATCTCGGTGAAGCGCAGGACCGTCCAAATGTTTCTGGTGTATGAGGACCGAGTACAGATTGTCAAGGAAGTGTCCACTCCAGAGCAGCCTCTTGCCGTGGCTGTGGATGGCTACTTCTTGTGCCTGGCCCTGACCACACAATACATCATCCTGAACTACAGCACGGGCCTTTCCCAGGACCTGTTTCCTTACTGCAGCGAGGAGAAGCCACCCATTGTCAAGAGGATAGGCAGACAGGAGTTCCTGCTGGCTGGTCCGGGAGGCCTGGGTGAGGAGAGGCTACAGGGTTGCTGTTTGGGGCACCTGCATCCTGTTTGCTGTCTTAGGGTTTCTGGATACACCTTGCAATGGGAGGGTGAGGGTTTCTGAGAAACGCATCATTAGGTGCTGCCATTATACACTGTCAGAGTATCTGTTGGTCGGTTAAGATGGCTACAACGTCACTAGGTGGCATAGTGATCACATGCAGTTCTCTGTGGATCAGATGGCGTGTGGCACATGATTGGACTCATGAACGCCTGGCAGCACAGGAAATGTGTGGCCAGGTCATAGCAGATCTGCATGACTGGTGTGTGCTGAAATTCCATCAGATTTCAGAGTGGGTGGGGTCATCATTTCCCACCAGAATGGTATTTTGGATAGAGCCAGTGAACCTGATTAACACCTCATTTATAAACAAAGTTCAGATTCACATTAGGGCTCATTCTTGGTGATGTACACTTGACAGGCTTGCACAAATGTACAGTGGCTTGTAACCATTCCTGTGGTGTCCATACGGTATGGTTTCACTGCCTTAAAAATCCCTGGGCTTGACCTTGAACCCCTACCCCACCTCCTGGCAACCACTAACCTTGTTCTGCGTTCATTCCTTCGTAGTTGGGCTTGGAATGTGTAGTTAGAATCCTATGATATGTGGCCTTTCAGAGTGGCTTTTACTTGACTGTGTATTCTGGACTCTTCCATGTCTGTTCATGGCTGGATAGAAGAAGAAAATGCTTGGTCCTAATGTCCTCTGCTCTAAAAAAATGAATTTTTATAATGGAGAGAATATCTATATGTATCTATCTATATTTAATTATGTATTTATATTATATAAATTACACACAATATATTAGAATTAATATATCATTATAAATATATTTGTATATAATTTACATATAATATAAATTATTAAATTATATGCTTATATTTATTTATATATTATAAATCATATGTTTGTATATAATTTATATGCTATGTAAATTATTATATATCATTTATAGATTAACTAAGTATATGATTATATATCTATGTATATAATATATATGTTATGTACATTTATATATAATCATATATTATATACATATTATATATTAAAATATTGTTAAAAATAAATTAGAATTAGATAAATATATGTAATCTATATTTAGTTCATCTATAAATATATATCGTATAGCACACACACACATATATAGGCATATGAGCATGGCATAAGGAAAGCAGCGCGTCTTCTCTGGCCTCCGCCCTGTCAGTCCCTTTGTATACCCGCCCTCTCTAGTTGTTATTTTGAAGCAGCTCTAGATACCATAGCACTTCCTCTGTCAATCATTTAATATGGTTCACAGTTACAGACACATGTGCAAATGAAAAGCCGCAACGATGTGAAATACTCAAAATACTCTCAGATACATTCACACACGTTGTATTCCTCCTGTTTTATCATATGTAACAGACACACAAATACATATGTGTGCTTGTATTTAAATATCTGTGATATTTGTTGTTGTTGTTGTGTTTTCAGTTTTCTTGTCTCGGTACCATCCAGGGCTCATACATTGTAGTTGGCCGATAGATTTGTTGAATTTTATTTTTTCTTTAGGTCTCTCCCTCTCTTTTAATTTTTTTCATTAGCTTTTCCTTTCCCCTTGCTGAAGGAGTTGGATGGTTCCCTACACTCTGGAATTTTGATAGCTTCATCCCCATAGAGTGGTTTAACATGCCTCTGTGACCCCTCAGACCTCTGTTCACTGCAAGCAGATAACTAGGAGATGTAAGAGTTTTTTTTTGTGCTTACTTTGTGGGGGAGTCAAGAAACTTCATAGTGTGGGTACCTCTGTGGGAGTTTGCATGGCTTCCTCCCTTTTGTGATGATAATGGCTGTTGATGACCATTGCCTGGTCCATGCCATCATTAGGCCTAACAATAGGCAACACTGTGTTTCTGTCTACTCTTCCCTTCATATACCACTGGGAATGCCTCTGGGGAGCAAACTTTCCCTTCCTTAACCACTTGGCATCCCCTAGGCACGTGAAGTCAGGGTGAGACACTAAGGTCTCGTCTATCAACTAGGGATATTTTTTAACGATCCTAATAGAGTTTACGTGGTGGATTCTTGAACCACTTTGCCGTGTCTCTAGAAATCCGAGGGCTTCACATTTCATATGTCCTTGCACCAGACCTGGTGTCAAGCCACTCTTCCCCAGAGCCCTGCTGCTTACAGACCAGGGTCTGGGTGCGGGGGCTCTTGTCCATGGACAGTGCTGGGAATTCCATCCTTTTAGGATCACTGCATCACAAGATCATGTTAGGACCCATCCTCTGTATCTTAGTGTCACCTTGCCACCACACCAAGGTTTCATCTGCATCCTCCTGCAAATTCTGTGATCTAGATCCCCACAGAGGACCCAGCCTGTATCCTGCCCACTTCTAGCCTCCTCCCTTAGGTAACCTATTGTTTGTTTGTTTATTAGTAGTAGTAGTGTTTTTGCTTTTTAGTTCAGCAGATTTACACTGAGTGTAGTGAATGTGTGTGGGCTGAGCTGGGTATCACCATGTCTCCTCTGGTAAGGGTTATTTTATAGTCTCCCTGGTGACATTGGCAATGCTCTTCCCCCAGGCTTGGCCAACAGAGTATACTGCCAGACTTTTGTGTCTTTGGCAACATAGAGCACATTTCCCTGTGAGCAATGTTGAGAATTCCTTATGTTTAGGAGTCGGTTGTGCTTCTTTAGGTTAGTAAATAGGGATTACCTATTTTGTTGTCTATTTTTAATTGTGTGTGTGTGTGTGTGTGTGTGTGTGTATATGCGTGTATGCGCGCGTGCGTGTGCGCGTGCTGCAGACTAAACTCAGTTCCTCATTCATGCCAAGCCCATGTCCTACCACTCATTGAACCTCACCCCCACTCCAGACCCTCTGTTATCACTAGTATTGTTTGGTATTCTTTATATATCTGAAATACCAACGTGTTTGCCACTTACCTTTTAGGTATCTGTTTCTAATTTTTGCCTTGCAAAAATCTCTTTTGACAAAGTTCTGTATAATCCAATGTATCAACGTTTTAAGTTATTACTTTATGATTTTGAGTTGTAATTGGGAGGCTTCCCTGTCCTCCAGTTTATAGACAAAGTCATCTGTGTTTTCTGATATTACCTGTACGGTCTCATGTCTCATCATGTAAAGAAGCAATTCAACTGCTATTTTTTTATATGACTGTCCACTATGCCCATAAACAGTCGGCAGAGCCCTTCTCTTGGCTGATTTCAGGGGCCGCCTTAAATGGACACCGACTTCCTCATGCCCTGGGGGTCTGTCTGGAATAGACACCG
>CABHPQ010159328.1:28923-62991 GCA_902168405.1 Peromyscus aztecus
GTGTGTGTGTGTGTGTGTGTGTGTGTGTGTGTGTGTGTGTGTCTGTGTCTGTGTGTGTCTGTGTGTGTCTGTGTGTCTGTGTGTGTGTTCAGCTCCTGCTCAGTAGAGCACTTCCATGCATGCATGAGGCTCTGGGCTCCACCCTCAAGTACCATAAGAAAAAAGATTTGCATTTGTACTGAAGATGTGCAGACTGTTTTCTTGGACATCATACCCTAAACTACATAGTTTAAGAACTGTTTACATTGGATTTACAACTTGCTCAATATTACAGCTAATCTAGACATGACTTATAAAGCATGTAGGATGATGTGCATAGATTCTATGGGGAACAATGCTGTTTTATATAAGGGATTTGAGCATATGTTGGTATCTCTGGGGCCCTGGAACCAGTGCCTTTTCACTACTGAGGGATAAGTCCATATATTCAAGTACATTTTATTTTTTCTCTAGCTAGTAACGTTTTATCTCTGTGGAATAAGGTAAATTGGGTTGTGGCTGACAAATGCAACCTAGCCCTTTGGTGATGGTTTTAAGGAGATAATTGATCCATGTTTCCTTACAGGTAATGTACAGGAGGATTCTGCAGCAGGCAGGCTTTATACAGTTTGCACAACTCCAGTTCCTGGAAGCCAAGGAGCTCTTCAGGTAATTTGAAGTGTTGGTAGCAGGACTGTCACTCAGTGTCCCCTCTGCTGGGAACCTCCATCATCTGTGTGATTTCAAGGGGGGAATTGTGACACGGCCAGATGGAGACGCAGGTAGGAATGGGAAGGGCTGTTTGTGGAGGTTCACACCTTCCAGGGTGGTTCCTGGGCTCCACCACCCGCCTTAGAAGGCCCCCTGTCCCAATTCCTGAGTTGGCAGGCTGAGGAGAGTCCGTGAAGGTGGCGGGGCTCCTGAGCCAGGACAGCAGGGTTCTGGAGTGGGATTGCTAAAGTGGATTCTGAGGAGCATTTATTCTTGCCTGCTTTCCAGAGGTTTCACTAGAAGCTAAGTTTAGAGAAAGCAAGGGCTTCTGGGAAAACCTATGAAACATTTTTGTTGTTTTTTGGTTTTTTGAAACAGGGTTTCTCTGTGTAGCCCTGACTGGAACTCACTCTGTAGACGGCTGGCCTCGAACTCACATAGATCTGCATGGCTCTGCCTCCTGAGTGCTGGGACTAAAGGTGTGTGCTGCCACTGCCCAGCCTATAAAAACTTTTAAATTATCCTGTAGACTTTCAAGATGGTATGTACCCACTCAGCCCACTCAGGAAGTGAGTTTGTCTTTAGGAGGACACCCGTCTGTCGTTCTGACGGGTCCTGTAGCTGTGGAGCTCTGCTGTGGGTCCTCACAGGCATTTGTCTTCTCTCTTTGTCTTCTGTCCATTTCTCTTGCTCCCGACCCACGTGTGTAGGAAGCACCCTTTTGTCATCACACCTGCCCTTGTGTCTATCCTTTGCTCACACCAGCGTGTTCCTGAGTGGCTGTGTTGGGGCAGGGCTGTCTGGTACATTGTAGGGTGCTCAGCCCTGGATCCTACCTACTGGATAGTAGTAGCACAAACCAGGTTAGGATAAAGACCCTTATTTAAGCACCACTGAGCAACCTTTTGGAATTTAGTATCAGGAAGATACTGGTTTCTGAAGGTCCATGACCCTGTCCTGGCTCAGATTGATGCCACATTGCTTTTGGATGGGTCTTTCTTGCTCAAGGAATCCCAGGGGCTCATTGGGTTTTCCTCACAGCTCAGGTGTCTTGATGTTGCGATCCCCGGTCATCTGTATATGTCCCTCACCCTTGTCTCTACTCTTTGGAATCAGGTTTGGTACCGTTTCACTGGCACTAGCAACTTAGGATGATCACTTGGACACACTCGCCCCCATTGACATGTGCCGACAGGCACTGCCCTCCAGTGTTGTTTGTGTGCCTATGTGTACTCTCTCTCTCTCTTTGCTTCATTTAGTTTGACACTGTAATTGCAGAAGCAGCCAGCTGGATGTCCGGGAGCTGATCTCTCTCTACCCCTTCCTGTTGCCCACCTCCTCTTCCTTCACCCGGTCTCACCCTCCTCTTCATGAGTATGCAGACCTGAACCAGCTGACCCAAGGCGACCAGGAGAAGATGGCCAAGTGCAAGCGCTTCCTCATGAGCTACCTGAATGAAGTCCGCTGCACAGAGGTAGCAAATGGCTACAAGGAAGACATAGACACAGCCCTGCTCAAGCTGTATGCAGAGGCTGACCACGACAGCCTCCTGGACCTCTTGGTCACTGAGAACTTCTGCCTGCTGACGGACAGTGCTGCCTGGCTGGAGAAGCACAAAAAGTGAGTGTTCTCGGCCCCACGTGGTGAGCCTTTATCTCCAGCCCTCTGGCACCCCATGAGGCCCCTCAAGGGGACGCTATGAGACTGACTCAGCCAACATTGTGTTTGGATTCTCAAGGGTCCAGGCGGCAACCACCAAGAAGTCATTGTGACACCAGGCATCAAACGGTCCTTGGATGATGATGTTCTCCTGTTCTAAGGGGCCTTGGAGGACTTCACTCTTGTGCTTGTTCATGTTGGAAAGTACAATGCGAATTACCATGAGCTTTGTTAGTAAATGCAGCAATTCAGAATGTCCTATTGTTAGACTAGGACCCACCCTTAGAAGATGTGCATACTTGGTAGGAATAGTGCCATTGAGTTACGGTGCCTAAATAAATAGCTGAGCCTTCTTGATCTTGTTGATCATGGTTTGAACTGCCTTCATTATGCCTAACAGTTAGTAGGCAGCCCTAAATCCGTGGCCAGTGAACCAACAGTGGCCAGCTTGCTTAGGGCTGGCAGCTCCTTGGGGTTTTATATGTGATTTTTTAAAAAGATTATTTTCATTTTTGTATACGTACATGTCTCTGTGTGGCTTTGTGCATATAAGTGTAGGTGCCCACAGAAGCCAGAAGAGGGCGTTAGTCCCCTGGAGCTGGAGTTAGCAGATTTTGTGAACTGCCCGACATACTGCTGGGAACTGAACTTGGGTCCTCTGCTTAAGAGCCTAGCCATCTCTCCAGACCTCATGTGACTTTCGTTTAGAATTTAAAATGAAAAAGGACTTGTGAAGATGTGGGACCACCATGCCAGATCCCCTTTGATGGCTGAGGTGGCATGGGCTTCCCTGGCAGTGTTAGCTCTTTCCATAGCCTGCAGTGAACACACTATGGAATGGTGGTTGGAGGCTGCATATCTCTTAACCAAAACGCCTGGACATAAAAGTTTCCAAATTCAGAGTTTTTCAGATTTTAGCATTTTTTGTATTCTTTAGCAGTTTCCTGATCTGAAACCCGAAAATCTAATATGCTTCAAGACCTGAAACAGGCTGGGGAGAGGGTCCGTGGATAAGGCATTTGCTGTACAATATAATATATAAGCATGAGGACTGGAACTTAGACTCCAGAAGCCACACAAAAGCTGGGCACGTGTGGCAGCCTGCCTGGGACTTGCTGGCTCCTAGACTATGCAAACTGCTGGGCTCCAGGTTCAGTGAGAGACCCGACTTCACGAAACAGAGTGGAGAGTGATAGAGGAAGATGGCCGAAGGCAAGGCTTGGCCTCCTTCCATAGGAACATGCCCCCAGACACATGCAGACCTCACTTGGGATGACACACACACACACACACACACACACACACACACACACACACACACACACGAAAAAGAAAATACCCTAAGCTTTTTAATCACCGAGTTTGCCCTTAAAGTTTCATGTTTTGGCATGTTTTAGATTTCACGTTTCAGATTAGTGCTCCTCAGCCTGTTTGGTTTCAGATCCAGAGTGCACACTGACACCTGGTGGCAGTGACTCAGGATGTTGTGTCTGTTCCTAGAGATTTCAAAGAGAAGGTTCCAGCTGACACTTGAATGTCTTGAGATGTGGCTCTCTAAGGGAAGGACTGGACCTCTCCGGGGGTCACCTGCTGAGTGGGAAGAAGCCCTTGGGCAGAGCATGAGCTGTGCATGCCCCAGACTGTGCCACGTTCTTGCTTACCCTTCCCATCCTTTCCCTTTCCAGGTACTTTGCCCTAGGACTGCTGTATCATTACAATAAACAAGATGCCTCTGCTGTCCAGGTGAGTTCAGACCTGAGTGGGGAAGAAGAGCACCTGCTGTACAAGGCTCGACACCCTGAGTCTGAGCCTCAGAACCATGGTGTCAGGAGAACCAGCTTCGGAAAGTTGTTCTCAGACCTCCATATGCATACTGAGGCACACGGAGCTTCCACATTTACACATACACCACACACACACACACATACACACACACACACAAAAAAAAACACTTTAGTGTTATTAAAAAGCCAAGAACCTTTAATTTTGTGTTACTTTTTGAAAACCCATCCATCAATAGAAACCACTTTTGCCTGATCTGCTCTTTTCTACAGAGAACAAAAATAGTAGTGTTTTTGAAAGTAAACTCCTTGGGAAGTGTTGACTGCAAGTCTCCATACTTGTTCCTGACAAAAAGACCAAAAAGTGATATTTTTAAATCTCCTTAAAGAACATTACCAAGCTTGAGTTTGTGAAAATTGATGAAATGAAAAAAGGCTGATTTCCTTTTAAAAACTGAAAAGGGGGCCTGGAGAGGTGGCTCAGCAGCTAAGAGCAGCCGCTGCTCTTCTGGAGTCCATTTCAGCATCCATGTTGGGTGGCTCGCGACCTCCTAACTCCAGATCCTAGGGATTGACGCCCCCTTCTGGCCTCTGTGGGCACTGCATACATGTGGCATATGCACACACAGACACATTCACACACATCAGTGTGTATTTAGAAAATTATCACATAGTAATGCACACATTTCTTGGATTCTGGGTACTACTGGTCATGTGCTTGCAGTGGAAGGTGACCTAGTTGTGGTCACTGGTATCCCCACCTTCTTAATGGTTCCCCATCTCTCTGCAGTGGGAAACTTGGAGCTTATCTGTAAACAGTGCTTCTGTTCACCCCACTGAGCACAGAACACTAAGGATTATTTCTCTAACTGTAATTTAGTAATCCATATCTAACTTCCCCCTGCCCACCCCTCTCTGTTCTTCCTAACTGCTAATATCCCCTGCTTTTCATGACTTTTATGAAATCAGCTTAAAAATGTGATAGTTTTGCTGAGCCAGTAGGCATATGACATCACCTTAGAAAATTAAAGCAGCAAGTAACAGTTGCAAATTGCTTCCCTCACAGCATCATTACAGAACCACAGCTGGTCAAGTTCATGCCCCTGCTCTGTGGAGGAGCTGCGGTGTGAAGGCCAGCAGGGATGCTGGGCCTGAATTGAATGGCATCGATTTGTTAGCCTTGCCTCTTGGCTTGCACCTTACAGCTTTCCATTGATCTTTACAGAGCATCTTCTCACACCCTGGGGATATGTGCTCCGGTCTGCCCTGTTAGGCCTCAGATTGCATTGGGTGCTAGTTTCCTCGTGAGCTCATGTAACATGGGCTCCCTGGCTTTGGCCATGCCTTCGTGAGTCTAGTCTGCAGCTACTTTGCTAACACATCACAATAACATAATTGCAGAGCAAAGAGAACAGGAAAATGAGTTTCCATCAACACATGCCTCAAAGGCCAAGAGCAGACAGAAATATTACAGACAGAATGTTTATTTTTAAGACATGGTAGCAGCATCTTTAGAATTACTGCACGTGTGTTATGATGATGTTAGCACAGCTATAGAGAAAGATTTGCATACTTGAATAATATGGAGTAAATATTCATAAGTGGTGAAAGTTCCATAAAAAAGATCAATACTTTCCAGTGGACCTTTGATTCAGTTATTTAATAACTGAATTCAGGACTGAAAAAACTAATGCACATTGAGCATCCTAATCAGTTTTCATGGGGGCTGTCACCACCATTTTGAATTACAGATTATTTTAGATTTTGTAGTATTTGCATGTACAAAATGAAATGTCTTGGACCAAAGACCTGAGCCTAAACTAAATTTCACTTGTGTCTTATACAAATAGCATGAAAGTAATTATACAATACTTTTTATAAGTCTGTGCTCAAAACCAAGTTTGATGGTGTGGAATTTTTCACTTTTAGTATCATCTCACATCGTCACAAAAAGATTTTAGCACATTTGGATGTTCAGATTTATTTCTAAAAAAAAAAAAACTAAAACTTAACTAAGAATTTACAGCTTTCTGTACTATATATAGGTGGGGGCGCCCTTTATTCAAAATGCTAAGGACCAGAATAGTTTTAGGTTTCAGAGTCTTTCAGACTTTGAAGTAATGCCTGGGCAGCGAGAGCTACTCCAGCCAGCCACCCAGTCCGCAGCCTTGAAGTTCAGGCTGCACTGTCCACATGCTTACCGATGTTCAGAGTCTAGATTTTCACGTGAGGGATGCCTCATCCTGTGTCTTTTAAAAGTCTTAAGAGAGTAAGAGAACAAAGTTTTTCTAAGATAATTCTACAAGATATATAACCTTCTGGATTTAAATTTTTTTGGTTTTAATTTCTTTTCAGTTATGGGTGAACATTGTGAATGGGGACATCCAGGATTCCACACGCTCAGACCTGTATGAATACATCGTTGATTTTCTTACCTACTGCTTAGACCAAGAGCTGGTGTGGACCCATGCTGACTGGCTGTTGCAGAAAAGTGAGGAGGTTTGTGTTTCATAAATGCACTCTCTTCAGAATGGCTGGTATAAGACACCAGATGCCTCGTCACCTTTAGGTGGAAGAGGGGAAAAAAAGCTACACTCATTCTCCCCTGTTTACTTTGTGCCCCTTTTAATCCCTCCCTTTGAGCATGAGCAAATGCCACAGTCTGCTGCTGCTGAGGCCCCACAGAACCCTCTTTCTGCAGAGGCCTCTCTTAGAAGTATAAGCAGACTAGCCTGCGCATGCTCCCAGTGTTTAAAAACACTTCAGTTCCCTCTTCACTTGCTGGGAAACAGAAGTCTGCACTTTGTTTTCTGGGATGGGGGCAGGTTGTTACCCTGTGCAACCTGGTCCTTTGCAAGAAGTAGCCCCCAGTCTGGGCCACATCAGGAAGAGCATCATCCTCTTCTGTTTCCATCACTCCTACTTAGAGACTGTGGACATGGAGGTGTGAAGTGGCCTGAACATTACCTGGCTCGTCTTGGAGGCTGAAACAGGACAATAGTGAAAGAGCAACTCTTGGCTCTTGGCTGTAGAGCAGTGGTTCTCAACCTTCCTAATGCTTTGACCCTTTAACACAGTTCCTCATGGTGTGCTGACCCCCAGCCACTAAATTGTTCTGTTGCTACTTCATGACTGTCATTTTGCCACTGTTATAATCATAATGTACATATCTGATATGTGACTCCTGGGTTGTGGCCTGCAGGTTGAGAACCACTGCTCTAAGCCAGGCAGCATGCTCAGGACAGAAGGACACAGACCTTAATGAGGCCCCACAGGTCACCCCCACAAAGGCAGCAAGCATAACAGACCCATTTCCTTGACTTGCTTGGAGAGACAAGATCAGAGACGTTCAAAGCAGGGCAGGGCAGACTCTTCTGCTGTCCATCCTACTTCCTGAACCAGGTCAGAGCCTTATTCCACCCATCCTGAAACATTTTTAAATTTACATTTACTTATTTGTGCACATACATGTACATATATGTGCCATACTGTATGTATGATGATCAGAGGACAGCTGAAGTCCTCACCTTCCACCATGCATGTCCCAGGGATTGAATCCAGACATTCAAGTTTGGCAGCAAGTAACTTTACCTGCTGAGCCAGCTCACTGGCGCCTCCTTGCGTATTTTTTATTCCACTCCTCCTTTACCTCTACACGTGCCTACAGAACACACCAGCACATGCTCCTATGGTGAATGCAATGTCATTGAAAGGATTAGGTCCTTTCCACTCACTGGGCAGTCACAGCCAAACACACAGAGTCTGTGTGCCACATGGTGGCCCACCACATGACCTTTGTCATCTCTTGAAGGGCATGGTTCATAAATGGGGTTAACAGACCTTTTTTCCGGGTAATGGTGGTGCACATCTTTAATCCCAGCACTCAAGAGGCAGAAGCAGGTGGATTTCTGCAAGTTCAAGGCCAGCCTGGTCTACAGAGCAAGTTCCAGGATGGCCAAGGCTATTACACAGAGAAACCCTGACTTGAAAAACCAAACAAAAGTAACAACAACAAGAAAACAAACCAAGAAACAAGACAGAAAACAAAAGGAGAAAACAAACAAATAACAGACCTTTTCAAGGTCATGTAGGCAAGCAGAGCTAAGACACAAATCCAGACTTGTAGCTGTGTTGCGTTTCTTGTGTTTGGGGTTCACAGGGTATGTGGGTTTGTGTGCATGTGAACCTGTGGGCATGCAATAATACTTGCACATGTAAGTGCACAGGGGAGCCCGACAAGGTGTAGTGGACTTCTTAGTATTTCCTCAGAAGGCAGAGTTGGTCCAGGGTGCTCCTCATGGCAGACATCGAAAGGCAGCCTGGAAGCCATTCAGGTACCACAGACTCAGATGGTGGACTAGCCAAGTGCAGTAAATGATCCACTAGCCAGACACTGTGTTCAGAGAACCAAGAGCACACTGCATTTTCCTACTTTCTGGGTTTTCTCGCTTAAACTTCGCAAGGGACAGTCTTAGCAGGCTAATCCTAACAGCACTAGTGTTTGTTTCAGGGCTGTCACAGCCTATTACCAGGGACTGCTCCGGAATGTAGTTTCCAGTCATTCTAGAAGAATCTCAGCAACAGTGCCAGCCTCATTCCTGCCTGTGGTCTTTCTCAGGACTTCTTGCTAGACTGTCTTCTCCCAAATTTTTGAGATAAGTGTGGCATATGAGAAGCTGCCCCTGCTTAATACATCAGCATATTCCACACGATTTTAGCCAAAGTGTGAATGTTTCGTGACTGAAGGAGGGATGAAGAAAACTGAATTGCTGCTCTTTCGGCAGATTGGAGTTCAAGTTTTCACCAAGAGACCTTTGGACGAGCAGCAGCAGACTGGTTTTAATCCAGATGACATTATTAGTTGCCTTAAGAAATACCCTAAAGCCCTGGTTAAATATCTGGAGCATCTTGTTATCGACAGGAGACTGCAGGTGAGCACTCGGAGCCCGGACTAAGGTCTCTGGCTGCAGTGTCACTCACAGCTGAGGAAGGGAACCTGACTGTCACTTTTGGGGCAGGTCATGTGCCCTGGTCACTCAGTCTGTGCTTGTTGATTACCTGAGGGCATATGAGCCGTTGTGAAAGACACCAGAGGGATCAGAGGTGGACGTGTTTGTCTCCTGTCTCATACCCAATTCACTCTCTTTTCTCTTCGTTATTATCCTCAAAGGAAACGGGGGAAGCTGTGTCGTGTATGGAATACCTAAAGCCTTTGCCCCCCAGAGTGAAAAGTAACCCTTCATGTGTCCCCCACGTGTGTGTTAGTCATCTTTCCATCGCCATGACAATTAACTTAGGAAGAACAGAGGTTTCTTTTGCCCCACAACCCTAGAGCTTTCCATCTGTGCGGGTTGTCCCATTCTTTTTGATAAAGCATTTTGGCAGAAGAGGGCAGTGCTGTGACCGGAAAGTCAAGAGGTCAGGGTCAGGCATTTGTTGACATTCCACTGTCCCTGTCCTGGTCCCACTCCTTCCCATTGGCTCCATCCCTTCATGGGCTTTGGGGGCACATTCAGCATCCAAACTGTAGCAACCTGACTGTAACCCCTCCCTCTGTGTTGGGGTTCCTGGGAGTTTTCCAGTGCCCTGATGGTGCCTGCCCACTGTGTTTGAGAATCTACCACAGCCTCTCACATGTAAACACTGTGTCTGATGCATCCCTGATTTCTACAGAAACAAGAGTACCACACCCACCTGGCCATCCTCTACCTGGAAGAAGTCCTGCGGCAGAGGGTGGCCACTGGCCACAAGGACGTAGAAGCCACTGAGACTCAGGTCAAACTCCGGAGGCTGCTCCAGAAGTCTGACTCTTACCACATCCACTTGTTGAAAGGTAAGGATGAGATTGTATCCCAGTGAAGAGACTTCTTTGGGGCTGGGACAGGAAGCCATTGTCCCAAAGTACAACGTTTGGGTCTCATGGGGTGCTTCCTTGAGCCCCTTTCCTCAGAGCTGACCTGATGAGTTTTAGATTGAACTTCAACATTGGATTAAGGATTCAGGTCCTTCTAATGATCTCAGTACCTTCATCAGTCAGTATCCCTGCCAGGGTCATGTGAACCCCCAAGGGTTTCCCAGGTCTGCAGTGCTCAAGCCCTTAAGGAAAAGGTCATAGTCTGAGCCTAGAACCTGTGTAGCTCCCATCTCCTACCTTTGTACCTCTGTCTGGGCCTTAAATACGGCAGCCTCTTAGTAATTATTTCCTGCCATTCCACTGTGAGGAGAATGGTGGGGCATTGTGTGCCATGGTGTCTAGCTGCTGCTGTACTTGACACAGGCTGTACAGCCAGCCCTTTACCCCCAGGCTGGTAATATCTGCCTGGGGCATCAGGCCTGAGGAACAGCCCATGGTGACCAAGTTACAGAAAGATAGCAGTGCCTATCATTTAGTATTAACCTTGGCCCTCAACTGAGAGTTGTCCTGGGCATAGCCCATTGTGGCAGGGAAAGATCTTGTGTTGTCCCCTATTTCACAGCCCACGGGGAGCAAAGTGACCTTGGTCATGAGACTCAGCCCATCAGCCCACTAAGGGAGAGCCTTGATCAGCACTGACACTGCCCCAGGGCTGTGTCATTTTCTGGAAGCTTAACTGCAGGGGGGACAAGGAGAAGTTTTTATTTCTATTCCAGAAACTCATTGGATAATACAGACAAGATGTTTTAAAAATACCCTATTCCTTTCAGTGAAGCATATTGTAAATTGGAATAAAGGGGTTGAACATGGCCTTTTGAGTAAAGTGGATATTTGGATTTTATCCATGGGTTCTGCATCTGCAGATTCAACCAAGTGTGGTTTGAAAATGTTTCCCCCTAAATATCATAGCCTTATAGTCAGCCACATTTACACTGTATCCTCAGTCCTCTGGAGGTGACCTCAAGCATACATAACTTGAAAACACTACAGTACCCTGAACACAGAGGGAGGGATAGCTGTCCCCCTGTGTGTGTTAGCTATAAGATTTCCTCCTGGGAAGACAGAGTGATGCTGTGTTAACTGCAGACCAGCAGCCAGTGACATTTAGGGGCCTTTTGAGACCAGACTCACCCGTTGGTTTGTTTCCTGAACGTCAGCAGTGGAGTCTATCTTCAGTTTTTCTATGACTCTGAGTCACCAGGGGAAAATCCAAGGAGCCACCTCCCTCAACCATCTAGGTGGCAGTATTTAGCAATGTCTAGGTAGCCAGATAGCTGCTCTTGCTGAGGCTGCAGGAACAAGCAGGTGAGCTCAGCCAGCCAGCCCAGTCTGTTACTGAGTGCCAATTTTGTCTGACAGAGAAGATCCAGGGTGCTGGCCTGCCCATGGAAAGCGCCATCCTCCACGGGAAGCTGGGCGAGCACGAGAAGGCCCTGCACATCCTGGTGCATGAGATGAGGGACTTCTCTGCCGCTGAAGACTACTGCCTGTGGGGCTCGGAGGGTCAGGACGCAGCCTGCCGTCAGCGCCTCTTCCACACACTGCTTGCCATGTACCTCGGTGCAGGCCCCTCTGCCCATGAGCTGACTGTGGCTGCTGTGGACCTGCTGAACCACCACGCCAGGGAGTTTGACGCCACCCAGGTCCTCCAGCTGCTGCCTGACACCTGGTCGGTGCAGCTTCTCTGCCCGTTCCTCACGGGGGCCATGAGGGACAGCATCCATGCCAGGAGGACCACACAGGTGGCTCTTGGCCTGGCCAGATCAGAAAACCTGATTTACATGTATGATAAGGTGAGTGCCTAGCCTTCGTGCCAGCTTGCTTCTCTGTGAGCCCATGTTGTATGAAAGGTGAGTTTTTAACCTATGATAATATGGTCTTGGTTAGTTCTTATTTCCACTCTACACGAATTGATTACTTTCACCAAGATACAGAGCTCTGTGTGGGCAGAGGCAGAGGCTGCACTGGCGGACAGCATCAGTGAGACATTTTCCATTCGGACACTGGTAATCATGAGAGTGTGTAGAAGCTGCGTGTGCTCACTCACTATAATCCCAGCACCTGAGAGGCTGGGGCAGGAAAATGGTCAGGACCTGGAGGTCATCCTGGGTACACAGTGAGTTCCAGACCAGCCTAGGCTTCAGCGCAAGACCCTGTCTCAAACAAACAAAACCAGGGAGAATGTGTAGGGAAGGTGAGTAGTGTCCGAATAGTGCTGCTCCCCAGACACATTCTCTACGCCTTTTGGAGTACTTTATGGCATCGTGTGTGTGGTGTCTTCTGGCGTCATCCGTACTGCGCAGAGGAGAAAACTCAGCCTCTGACAGAAGAGCCCAGAAGTATCTCCTAGGCCAGTTCAGAAACTCACATTCTCTCCTCCAAGACCCGTTCCATTTCTGGAAACCCCATGAGGCTGGCTGAAGAGCAGGAATCATGTTCTTTTCCCACACAGAGGTCTTCCTTCAGAACCTGTGGCCTAGGAAGGACCTCTTGTCCTTCTAATTCCTTCTTGACTCCCGGCACAGGTCCTGGCCATGTAGCATGCCGTCTTACCTCCTATCCTTGGCACAGGCTGACCCCACCACCTGCAGTGTTTGACCTCTTTCTCTGTGAATACCCAGTCAGCATTTGACTTGCCGGTTTTTCTCCACCTCAAAGCCTTAAGCTTTAAGTCTTTTGCCTACCCACATCCCTTGTGTGTGCATTGACAACTTCCTCTCTTACTTTTAGATTTTGAGGGCAGGGACCTTTATCTGTGTTTTCCTAGTGCCGACCCTGGCAGGCTGCAGGGCTGCATGTTGAGGGTGCTAGTTGGTGCAGGAGAATTCCCTGAGTTGCTGCTTATCCCTGTCAGTGGACTTACTTGCCCAGACTGATGGAGAGCTTGTATAAAGAAACCTTAACTTATGCAACTCAAGTCTTCATGATCAGACTAGGGCCAATAGTGATGGGTGCTGTTTCTTACTGACTTCCAAAAAATGAAGTTGTGATGTGGGAATGTGCCACTAATTAACTGAGTGACTGTGACCAAGTCCCTGATTTGAGTCCTGCTTTTTATTTGCAAGTGAGGGTCTTACTTGGTCCCACTCAGCTCTGATAGCCATGACTTTGTGACAGTCTGGGGTTAAGACAGTCAGTGCCTTGACATTGCTGAAGGGAGGAGTTTGTGTAGAATTTTCCAGACACACAGTGGTTACTTTAAGAAAACTAACTCCAGGGGCTGGAGAGGTAGATGACTAAGAGATTAAGGGTGTTTACTGCTCTTGCAGAGGACCAGGGTTCAGTTCTCAGTACCCACATGGTGGCTCACAACTCCAGTTCCAGTGGTCTGATGATCTTTTCTGGCTTCTGCAGACATGTGATGCATGTAAACTCATGCAGCCACACACATAGACATATAAAAATGAATAAATAAATCTTTAAAAATAAAAGGAAAGCAACTCTGCCACTTTCTCTGTCCGCTCATTAAGAATGGTTCTGTGCTGGCGGTGGTGGCGCACTCCTTTAATTCCAGCTCTTGGGAGGCAGAGGCAGGTGGATCGCTGTGAGTTCGAGGCCAGCCTGGTCTACAGAGTGAGATCCAGGACAGGCTCCAAAAGCTACACAGAGAAACCCTATTTCAAAAAAGAAGAAAGAGAGAGAGAGAAAAAAACAAAAAGGATGGTCATTCCATTCCTCATGTCCCATGTCAAGAAGTTGATTTGGCGCAATCCTGTCAACTGTCATAGTCCACAGCAGGATGTGCGTCCACCCTGACTCAGCAGCCTCCTCACTATTGCTTTCTGTTTGCAGATGAAGCTGAAGGGAAGTGCAGTCCGACTTTCAGAGAAAAAGCTTTGCCAGCTCTGCCAGAACCCTTTCGGTGAGCCTGTGTTTGTCAGATACCCAAACGGAGGGCTTGTGCACACCCACTGTGCTGCCAGCAGACACACGACCCCCAGCACACCCAGCCCTGGTACTCGGACTTGAAAAGCATGGTTCCAGGCTGCAAAGGGGATTCTGAGCTCTTTTCCAAACCTGCTTTGTGCCAGCCAGAACAAAGGGAAGGCACCCAGGTGCCAGGGAAACGCCATCCCTGTGAAACGAGGGCTCCTCACCACTGATTGTTCTTTGTGTGAATGTAAATGGAAAAGGCCTGAAACCCTGAGAATCATGACAAGCCAGAGACTACCCGTCCAGGAGGTTACAGTCATCCAAAGCACAAGCCAACTTTGAAAAGCAGGCAGTGTAGCCTGGGTGATCTGGACACAGGTGGGGTCTGGAGATGAGGTCCACCTAGCTCAGGCGGGTGTCCAGGGTGCAGAGTCCTGAGGTGGGCACCTCGCCTTATGAGGAGGTGTGCTCTTCATGTAGGCTCCGCATCTGCCCCTAAGGTGGACATAGTTTCTGTTCTTCCCATCCAGTTGTCAACCTCAGAAACCCTCTGTCTTGTTCACTTAAACACTCACTTGTGTGAAGTCCCATGCTTCTGACTGCCTAGCACACAGAGATCTATGTAGAAACGGATAAAGCTTGAAGCAGGCGGGGTGGTGAAATGATTCAGTGGGTAAAGGCACTTGCCACCAAGCCTGACAACCTGAATTCAGTCCCCCTCCAGTGGAAGGAGAGAACCAACACACACACACACACACACACACACACACACACACACACACACACAAATGTAAGGGAAAAAAAAGAGATCTAAGTGGGAAGCTGCTTTGCCCGTCCTCAAGACTGCAACAGAAAGGGGGCCCAGGTTGTGTGATGGCCCAGGGACAGGTTTATTTCCATGCACTCGACTGGAAACGCCTTGATGGGCATACACGACTACATGTTTTCATTGGAATTCATACTATCTGTAGTTTTCTCTCATTTGGAATTTCCTCAGTCATAGTCATTACAGAGATCTCATTCCTCATTAAAATGTACCTCCTACTGAATACTTGGGAAATGCAAAGGGAAATGTGATGAGTAAAACCGATGAGCCTTCCAGGCGAGGCTGGCATTGGCCTCCATCCTGTAGCCGGCAGCCGGCAGAGCTGCTCGCCTGTTCTTCCCGCAGGTGTTTCTGCAGGACCTTGGGTGGCCAGGCCGCCTGATCTGCCAGCACTTTCTATGCTTGCCCTGAGCTTTCCTGAACCCTCAAGGGAAAGGTCTCATCAGTGACCAACTAGACTTGGTGTGTCTGTGTCATGTCACAGACAAGCTGCAGCTCTTGCCCCTTCACTGCCCTCTTCCACGTCACCCAGCCATCCCCAGGACAGACAGCACACCCTCTACGATGATACCTGACAAGAAGCATCTCCTGGGCTGACAGGATGGCCCCAGAGCACACACCCCACCCCACCCCCACCTGCCAGACCTTCCCTCACTGTCCACTCTTTACAGAATGCTTCCTGTACTTAGAATGATCAGTGTATTTCTTTTCCTTTTGGGATCCTGAGTAAGCCAGGAAGTAAAAGCATCTGTCACTGTTCAGGGGACTGACACCCTTTTCCCTGCGTGTGTTGAGTGTCTAAGAATAAATGAAGTCTCCTTGCAGCACCACTGTGTCCCAAGGATGGACTGAGAACACTCTTCTCACTGTGTCTCATTACAGTCTATGGATTGGCATTTTAATCCTCAAAGAACAAGTTGCCCCGTGAGTAATGTCAAACCTGAAAGCGCTATTCTCCCTGCACAAGATGGGTGTGGTCTCAGGAAGGGCTTATGACTGCTCACTCCCAACCTGGGGACACTAGTCTCTTCTCTGAGTATTGGTTGACAAAGTTGAACAGTCCAACCCCCACCGAATCCTTTAAAGCAAACAGTTCTGCAAGGCAGAGAATCACCTCCCATGTTACGAATCCTATTTCCTCACCTTCCTCACACTCTCCCAAGGGCCGTTTCTCAAATCCCGTTTTAAAGACGAACACATGGTCCTCTCACAACCTGTGACTGTCCGTCCAATGAGTGGTGCAATGCCATTTGGAACTCGGGCCTTCTCCCTCCCTTTAGGCCCCGGGCAGCCATCCTAGTTAGAGCATCATGGGCTGAGATCGGTTCACACTCGTATTTCATTTGGGGAACTGTTTATCTGCTGTTGCATACCAGGTGTTAGTGTAGGCCTGCCACCTAGGCTGTGGGCACCGGGTGTGAACACAGAGCTGAGAGAGAGGCTGCGTGAGCCGTGCTTGACACCACTGGAGCACAGAGAAGTGGGTGCTGGGTCACACCGTCACATGGCACCTGCCGCGCAGCTGGGGCAGCCCCTGCTTCTCGCTTGCTTTCCCACGGGAACCTCTGTCCTCACAGCTTCCTTCACCTCTCAATGGGTCCCAAATCCACAAGATGTACAAATGTAAACTTGTTGATTTTATTAAAATTCTTCTAATTCTTTCTTCTTGTTTTGTCATTTATTTTTTTTAAATAAAAATTATCTTGCTGAAGTGCTGGTTTCTACATATGCTGCTCCGTTGTAAGGCGTTCTAGAATCCAGCTTCACTCTGACTTTTCCTTATGCCCAGGGAAGTACCTGCAGCAGCTAGCTGCAGCTGCCCCTTAGGCTCTGCTGTGGCTTGGCTGGATTTTAACCGCTCCACCTCAGTATTTGTCTCCTGCAGATTCTTAGGGCACTCCTGTACACCCTCTGAGTTCAGGTGAACAGTTATGCACCAAGATTTCGGATGACTTGGTTCATTCTCTTTGGAGCCGAATGCCCTTAAGCCCTATGCTCCTGCGTTCCTAACCCTGAACACATTTCAGGAATGTAAGCAAACCTTGCCTTTGATACTCTACTTTCATAGAGTAAAGAGATGCGCCGTTGGGTAAGAATGCTTGCTGCAAACATGAGAACCTGATTTGTGATCCCAGAACCCATGTTGAAAGCAAGAGTAGTGGGCCTGTAAGGCCAGAAGTATGAAGAGGCAGAGACAGTATTGCTCCAGTTCAGTGAGAGATCCCCTGCTGTCTTCAAGGGAATAAAGAATGGTAGAGCAGGATACCTGAGACCATCCTCTTGCCTCCACGCACCCGCTCCCTGAAACGGTACACTGGCATGTACCAAATTTTTTTTTCATGTCAACTCCCTTCCCCAAAGTGGTCACAACAGGCCATTGAGCAACACTGATGAATGGCAGTACGCTCTCATGGGCTTGCATTCGGAGTACTGCTCCATCTCTGAGCAAAGGAGAGGAGGGATTTGTTACTACAATCAACTTTCTGACTCTTCTAACCCTCTATCACATGGCCAGGTAAATCTCATCAGTGGAGTGAGGCAAGATGCCGTGCCTCAGATTTCCAAGAGGAAACTGAGATATTGTTCTGGTGATTTTAGCTTGGCACCAGGCCAACAAGATGACACCCCCACCACCCCTGCGCATGAGCCTGCAAATTCCCCTATTACTGAAACTACCATGGGTGCTGCTTTCAGAGAAGTGAGGTCACAGCTGGGACATCCTTTCTTCTTTTATACACTGGTATCCTTGTGTCTATTATTAGCATATTAAATAGAAAGAAAACAAAGGGTGGTGGAGGCTAACCTGGAGGCTAGCCTGGGAAGAAGAGACTGCATTCACACCAAATTGTAGAACTACTACAAAGATAAGCGACAAGGCCGAGTGGCAGAGAAAAAGTAAATTGTCCTAAATGTGTCTTGTGGAGGCAAAGACTGGTGTCTGCCTCAGTTAAATGGGCTGTGACTTGTGTTAGGAGTAATTAGATATTAACTAATACCCCATTTGCTCCTAGCGGATCTGTCAACCTTAGCGTTCGAAATGAAAACCTACAAGAATCTAGACCATATGGACCAGAGACCTTTTCACCTTCTCAGAAAAGCTCAGTGGCTGGAGCACCATCTAAAAGCTTGTTAACATGCTGTTTGGAGAAAAGCGCTGAATTAATGATGCCTGCTTTTCTTTAGCTCGCAACCAGGGAAGGGAAACAAATAGCTATAATTCAGTCTGCAGCCTAGAGTTGTAAATTAGCTAAATGAGATCACGTGGCAAGAAAGAATTAGAGAGCAACACACAGCGACTGGAGCAAGTGAGACTTCACCAAAAAGATGCTCGATACCAGGAGACTTGGGTGCTGCTGCCTCTGATACTCCCCCTGGACACAGTCATGTCCCTTAGACCTTGGGGTCTCATCCATGATCAGGGATAGAGCTGGGTAGCATCTGGGGTCTCTTCAGGTGTTAACTTTCTGAGCAAAGGAATCGGGGAAAGGTAATGGGCCATGATTCAGCCTTCAGCACTCAATGCTGCCCTTCAGGGCTTGAAGAGCCCTGGTAACACGCAGTACAGAAACTCCTGCTTGGCAGCATGGCTGTGGATGTGACTGTCTCAATGGAATGTCAGCACTCCTACACCTCACTACATGGTCACTGTCCAGGAAAGTGACCCCACAGCTGTCCACATGGGTTCTAGCTATCTGGTTCTCAGTTGCTCCTGTCCTCCAGTCTGTGCTAAGAAGCAGTCTGATTTGTCTCTGGCATCTTCGAGTCCTTCACCACTATGGTCATCTTTCTCTACAGAACATTTTCCATTTGTCTTACTTGAGACAGTAAGTTTTCCCTTCAGATTCCGTTCCTGTTCTTCTAAGCTCAGCAGACAAATCCCAGCCTACTCTCAGGGCTATGAGCTAAAGTGACCTGGTTTTCATCATTGCCTCCAATTAAGCTGACTTGCCCTGCCTCCCCCTCAAGTGGTCCACACAAACATTTGTGATTTACCTGGGTCAGCTGATGCACATGATAGAATTAGGGGAGCCAGGCTGCCTACTGTCCTTCACTTCCTCCCCTGTAGTCAGGATGTTACAGGAAAACCCCCCAAATCCATTCTAAATTATTTCAATACATTGCTAAGTTACAGACCACCATTGACTAAAGCTTATAAATATGTATAACCAGATGCAAACTTTTGCTTTCTTGGGAATTAGAGGACAAGGAAGCGTTTCCTTGGTTATTTGCATAATAATGCACACCTCTGAAAACAGTTTCTTTGACTTCAAATAATTTACCAGAGTATATTTATTTTATATGAATAAACCACGTCAAGAAATCAGTGTTATGCCCCAAAGAAAAGCAATAACTGTTACTATGTTTCCAATGTGACTACATTTAAAGAGTGCTCCTCTTTTAAACTGTAAACATACACCCCATAAAAATAATCATTGCAAACACTAATATTTTTTCATCTATTTTGAGTGTGGCGGGGGCAGGGGGCAGGAGTCAGGGCAGGGTTTGCAACCATACACATCTAGAAATCAGAGGACAACTCAAGGGGGTCAATTCTCCTTCATCAGATAGATCCTGGGGACTGGTCTCTGTAGCTGAGTTTTCCTGTGTCCTGTCCAGTCTATAGCCACTCACATACACAGAGGCTTATATTAGTTAAAACTGCTCAGCCATTAGTTCAGGCCTACCACTGACTAGCTCTTACACTTAAACTCAGCCCATTTCTGTTCATCTATATGTTGCTACATGTTCTGTGGCTTTACCTGTGTGCCATTACATGCTGCTCTCTGGATGGCAGACTGGTGTCTCCTGACTCAGCGTTCCTCTTCCCAGAACTCTCCTTGTCTGCTTATCCTCCCTATACTTCCTGCCTGGCTACTGGCCAATCAGCGTTTTATTAAACCAGTGTAAAAAAGCATTATCCCACAGCTGGACTCAGATCATTAGGTTTGGCAGGAATCATTTTTCAACCACTGAGCCATTATACCAACCCTGCAACCACTTTCCCTTTTCATGTTATTTTTTTTATTTTATGTGTATGAGTATTTTGCCTGCTTGTATGTCTGAGCACCACATTCATGCAGTGCCCACAGAGGCCAGAAGAGGCCACTAGGACCCCTGGGACTGGAGTTACAATGGTTATGAGCTGCCATGTGGTGCTGGAAATTGAACCCGGGTCCTCTGAAAGAGAGCCTGTGTGCTTAACTACTGAAATGTCTCTCCAGCCCCCTGTAGCCACTTTTTAAAAAGATTTTTTAAAAGATATTTTTTATTTTTATTTTCTGTGTATAGATGTTTGCTTGCAGGCAGGTCTATGCACCACATGTGTGCAGTACCCAAGAAGTCCAGAACGGGATGCCAAACCTCCTTGGAACCAGAGGTATACACAGTTGTAAGCTGTTGAACCCTGGTCCTCTAGAAGAGCCATGAGTGTTACTAACATCTGAGTTATCTCTCCAGTCTCTGCAGCCACTTTTAATTGTACCATCCAGTGGCAGGAGTATAGTCACATTGTAATACAACCATTATCATCATCCATCCCCACTTTTTCATGATCCCTGAGATTCTGTGTTCATGGGGTATAATAGCTTTCCATCTCCCCTTCCCCAGCCCCAGCAACCACACTCTTCTTCCTGTTCCTGTGATTCTGTGATTTGAGCCAGAGTAGCTCAAATAAGTCAAACCATGCAGTTCTCTCCCATGACTGAGTTCACTTGCCTTTTAAAAAGCAAATCTACAGTCCATTTCATGGCTTTAAATAGTGTGCTACCAACAGTGTGTGTGTGTGTGTGTGTGTGTGTGTGTATGTGCACAGTCAATTTATATGTATATGCATTTAATATTAGAATTTATTAGAAATCATTAGATTGTATTAGAACTAGGATTTCTATTTCCTATATCCAGAACATGTAAAAGATAACTTTCTATCAACTCATCTAAATGTCTTCCACCTGTTGTCTGGGGCAAGTGACTAAAATACACCAGTAAGCAAAGCTAGTGTGTGGTCTGGTGTAGGCCCTTAAGAATGGGTTTAAACGCAGCACAAGATGTTTGTCAACAAGGACTCCCCATCACCCACGTATGATGTGACACTTGCTTATCTACAAAGGTCTGTGCAAAGCCTATTCTGAAACAAGAGCCAGACTACCATCTATAGGGAAGGAGAGCAGGGGCAGGTGCCTACAGGTCTCGGGGTATGACAAAACAGGCAGAGGTATGTGTTATAGGAGATCTCCTAATGAATGATATGCTTCCCTTACTTTTCCCCAACCTCTCTCTTTGTATACAATCATCTAGTCTTGTGGGGAGGGAAGATGCCCCGTTCTCAGATCCTTGGTTATGTCCCTCCTTGGAGAATTGCTGAAGTTATCATGACCCCCATTTTTACCTTTGAGTGGGTCACCACTACTCTATGATGTTGATTGACGTCTATGGGTGCTGACAGCTTGATGAACTGGCCAAGATGGGGGAGAGGGGAGAGGCATTTCTCTGCCTCACTTGTTGGGGGAGCAAGGTGACCTTTTGAAGAGTGTAAAGGGTGGGGATGGGATGGGAAGGGCTGGTGTTCCATTTCTCCACGGGTATGAGCTGAGGAACAGTATCTGAGGAAGTTAAAGCCAGCCTGCTTCCTTGTTCTGCCGCCATGGGGAGCCTGGAACTGCAGATTCCCTGACATATCTGTACACCTGCGTTGCAGGCCCGTGTCCCGGGTAATCTCTATGGAATAGTCCGCAGCAAGGGTTATCTAATTATATAGGCCGGGCATGCCGAATGGGAGAGCATCCCGTAAGCTCATCATTATCTCTGCCCCGTCACTGTAATTTCACGCAAGTGAACAAGAGAAGCAGTCAGGGCACTGTCTGTCCTGTGTGAGCTTAATTTGCTCCTGCTGTTGTCATTTTCAAATGTTTTCTGTTTACGTAAATACTGGAAAATGAGCTGCTTTGTCCACAATGGACAGAAGAGGTCAGCTGTTCCCAGCCCACTGTGGCCTTGCCAGGGTGCTTATTATATCACTTAGAGGAGAGAGAGAGAGAGAGAGAGAGAGAGAGAGAGAGAGAGAGAGAGAGAAGAGAGTGAGCTAATAAAGCTACTATATGTGTGTGGAGAGGGGGAGGGTGGTTAAGAATTGACTGATACAAGAAGTCCCATAATATACAGGAGATGTGGATGCTATGTAAATGACCTATAAAGGTCATGAGCTTCACGGTCCAGTGATTTTGAACATGTATCTTTCCCAGCTCACAAACTCATTCTAGGGAGTGTTTTTCCATTTCATTCTCTATTTCTGCTTCTAGGCATGGGTCTCTGGTGTAATTATTTGTCTTGGGAGGCAAAAAAAGAAAAAAAAAATATAAAACCCAACCCAGAAACTCCAGCAGGTGCCCTCTGGGACTCAAGTTCATGCTTGTAACAATGCTTTTGGCTTTCCCGGTCTTCAGAGCCACAAGCCTTAATACATCTCTTTCCTTATAAATTGCACAGTCTGAGGTGGGGTTATAGCACTAGATGACAAGACATGGAGAAGAGGACATGTCAGCTGCAGCCTCGGACCAGGTGTGACTGATTTAAAAAGCATGGAGTGCATCCTCTGGGGAATGTGGAAGGCAGCCAGGAGCACTGTGTATGCTTGGCGGAGAGAAACCCAAGAGTGACCACAACGCAACACACACCCCAAAGGTCTGTGCATGGGGAAAAGTGCTTTCTCAATAGTACTTTCTCTAGTAGATCCATCAAATCCCAGAGGCAATCTGGAAGCCTTGAGGGAGAAAAGCCCTGAGTATCAGATAATGTTTCTCCCTTACTCTGTTCACCGCTGAAAGCATTTTTTTCCCTTTTCTCTTTTTAAGCTTTTCCACTTTTCCTTACGCATTTTCTAAAGTGTTCAGTTTGCTTGTCTTCCATGGTGAGCAGTGACCTCTCTTCACGGTGTAATCAAGCATTCAAAGGCTCCCTGATACCCCTGCAAAGCCCCGAATTGGAGAACTATGGCAGCAGCATTTCAATGAGGGAGGAAACTGGAAATATATTCCCCCAAGGACCATGCATAAGGAACAGCAAGCCTTTCCGATAAAAATGCTAAATGGGCTTGGTCATTTTTTTTTTTTTCCTAGGGAGTGCTTGGCAAATGGGCAGTGGATGCCGGAGGCAGCAGCAAAGAGGGTAGAGATGGAACACGGAGCTATAAGGGAAGCAATTTGTTCTTCCTAACTGGGCCATGGGGATCTGCAGGTGTTTATTTACACATCGAGGGAGGCTGGACTGGAGTATCAAGGAGAAGCAACTTAAGAGACAACCATTTTATTCTGGCTCAGGCTTTGAGGATATAGTCCATCATGGTGATGGGAGTGGCCTTCTGCTGTGGCAGCAGAAGTAGAAGGCTGCTTGGCCACATCCGGGTGGATCAGGATGTGGATAGGGCACAGGAGATTCATGTCCTCAGCTGACTCTCCGTTTTCATTAGTCCTGGGCCCAGCTCACAGCATGGGCCATCCACATTCAGGCAGAGTCCTCCTGCCTCAGTTTCTCCTCTCTCAAATCCCTTTCACAGACACGCCGAAAAGCATGTCTCCCAGGAGACTCTGACTCTGGTCCAGTTAACAGTGAGGATGAACCATGACAACTGCCGTTAGATTTCAGCTCTTCTCATTAAAAAAACAAAAACAAAACCAACCAGCCAAACAAACAAAAAACCTCTTTCTGTTCCCATGAAACTAACTCGGGTTGATGAAGCTGTAGAGTGGCCCTCTGATGAAGCTGTCCCCTCTGTCCTCTCTTTGACCATGCCTTTCTCTGGCACCTCTCCTCTTCCCAGAGTGTCTTGTCCTTAGCTTTCTCGGGATGAAGGGCTGGGAGGATGAGAAAGTCCGGGACTCTCTGCTGCAGTAACCTGCGACACTTGCCCAGAATGACACCCCCCCCCATGCATTTGTATTCACACTGCCTGTTACTAGTATAAAATCCAGACACTGAGACACCAGCAAGGGTCCCCAAAACCTTTCCTTAAATGTTCAGATTACCATGGCAGGCTGGTCAGCCCACTATGCACTCTGTCTGTAGCAACCAGTCTTCTCCCACAGAGCAGTTAGCTTTGAACTAACCCTTTCCTTCAACATAGTCAGAGTCTTACAGTTCTGTCAACTAGTTTTGCATTAATTTTTTTGTATTTACGTTAGTGATGTTCATCCCTATGTGGCTACAAACTTTTACTTTCACTTTTCTGTCTCCCATTGTGTGTCTGAGAAGTTTACTATGGCCCCCTCTCTCCTCCTTGCAACGTAAATGTGTGCAGTTGATGCCACTACACATAAGACTATATCTTTTGGGGGCTTAGGGTAAAAAGAGAGCTCACCTTCTTCAATTGATGGAATACAGTTATGCTTATTTTTTGAGAACAAAAGCTCATGTATGAAATTCGTGCTTTAGAATTCTTATGCGTTCTGGGTTCTCTAGTTTATTTTTAAACTGGGTGGCACATTGGCAGATACACTGAGGAATCCACTGAATCCCCCCCGCTTTCTTCCAGAGGTAGCAAACTATAGTTAGGCATACAGCCTCACGAGAAAGCACCCCAGTTCTCAGCCTTCTTTGGGACTGCCCGTGGTTGTGTGCCCATGGAGGACAGGTTACGTGGAGAACATTTGTCACACATGCTTCTCCACACCTGCCCCACCCTCGTATGCTGGACCACAAAGTGGTTGCAGCCCTGGCTAGCCCACACTATGAAGACCATAAATAGGAAGAGGCTAATGGGAAGCTAGGCAAAAGGAACAGCCTGAGTGACAAGCAGTGTGCCTAGCCGGCTGGTAATTAATGTCTGCATCCCCGAAGTGCTTTAGTGCTGGCTCTCTTTGCTATTACCAGCCCTATGCGTCACCTAGATGATGGCTCCCATCTCACTCTGCCTCCCTGGTTTCCCATGCGTGCTATAGGCTTCGGAACAGCCCTCAGAAGAGTAGGTGTGCACATGCAGCTGTTTTCTCCAGCTGTGGGGATGGTGTTGCACTCACTGTCCACGCCATTCTTCCCATCAGCCCTGCAGGACTGGCTCATGACCCAGTAGAAATTTATATGGAGTAAATGGGCGCAGCTGAGGCCATATAGCAGACTTTTCCCTTTGAAGTCCATTAACGCTTTGAAATCTTTGGCCACGTGAGGGCGAGGACTATGACGTAATGTAACAAATATATGTTGTGGGGGTCTGTCCCTAAGTTCTGGCATACAGACTCTGGGATTCTCAGATCAGTCATTTCCTTTGGATGCGCCTGTCTGTGGCTAGGCCTTCCAGGTTGCTTCCAAGTGTCGCTGGCCACCAGAACGGGCAATGCAGTCTAGAGGAAAGGAACTTTTCAACCCCACTCTAAGCCCCGATGAGAGGAGAGGTGCTCACAGATTGCTGGTGGTGTCATTGATCATGGGCCGTGTACGGAAGCCTCTGTTGCTGGAGAGCTTCTCTCCAGGTCCCATCAAGTCCCACAGTTCCACAACCCACGTATAAAATAATCACTCAGACGCTTATATTACTTATAAACTGTATGGCCGTGGCAGGCTTCTTGCTAACTGTTCTTATATCTTAAACTAACCCATTTCTATAAATTTATACCTTGCCGCGTGGCTCGTGGCTTACCGGCATCTTTACATGCTGCTTGTCCTGGCGGTGGCTGGCAGTCTCTTCCTCCACCTTCCTGTTCCCTCAATCCTCCTCTCTGTTAGTCCCACCTATACTTCCTGTCTGGCTACCGGCCAACCAGTGCTTTATTTATTAACATATTTGTCATACAGAACATCCCACAGCAGCCTCCATAGAAACCGACCACATAGAGGATGGGAGCAGATGGGCTTTCTTGGAGCTGCCTGGTGAAGTTTTGCCACAGGGCTATACCTTGGAGAGGGCGGAGAGGCACAGTGCTCCTCCCTCCAGGCCTCATCCTCCTCATTTCTCCCACCTACCTGCCCATCTGTACCCTTTGCAGTTTCCTCTGTAATAACGGGATAAGCGGGAGCAAATTGGTTCCCTGGGTTCTGAGAGCAGCTGCACCAAATTAATCACGTGACGCAGGGCATTGTGGGAACTCTGGTTTATGGGCCGTTATGCACTTCCGCTACTTTTTGCGTGGTTACCTGAAATGTGTGGAGGGGGGGCTGTCTAGTCTTAGGAACTCAGCCCCCAACCTGTGGAATCTGATGTCACCTCCAGGTAGACAGTACCAAACTGAATCAAACCAGATGCTCCTCTAATTAGAGAGCCATTTCTGTTTTATTTTAGTTCAGAAAAATTCAGCAGCCTGTTTTGCTAACCATTTTCTACCCTAGCCCATAAAAAGGACAAGCTGATAGGAAGCAGGTGCTCAGTCCATCTGAAACAATTATGGCCTCCAAATCCCTGTGCCTGCCATGGACCAGCCTTCCTTCGACTCTGTCCAATAAATAATTTCTATTTGTTTGTTTATTTTGATGGGGCTGAGGGTGGAAGCTACGACCTCAAGATTGCTAGACAATCATGCTCTACCAGCTACACCTCACCCTTTGCTTGCTAGTCACCAAGGCTTTGTGCCTGGGAAGATTCCCTTTATTTCCAAGATAAGAGTCATGGGGTCTGGGTGCTCTCTTACTTATTCAGAATGATGCAGGGAGTGAGCAGCCCCCGGATCCAGACTGTCACCGTCTGGAGTACTTCCTCCACACTACTAAAGTTTCTGTAGGGTTCAGGCCTGAGTGCAGGATGTCAAGCCCCTTTCCAACTACAGAGGGTGGGGATGGCATGCCCACTGTCTGAGCGTGGGAGAGCTGAGCAACTGTACTTAGTCCTAAACTGAACTCAGTCCTGACCTCAGTCCCAAGAAGGCTGTTCTGTGAGTTGTGCAGGGGGAAAAACACACAAAGTGTTGGCAATTAGGAGAAACTGACCTGGATTTCCATTGCTCGTTTTAATGCTCACAACGTTCTTAGGACTTTGCTGTTTTTTTTTTAAATATTTATTTATTTTTATTGATGTGTGTGAGTTTCTTGCCTTCACGTATGTATGTCTGTACACTATGTGTGTGCCTGATGCCTGCAGAGGCCCGATGGAGGCACAGGAGCCCCTAGAACTGGAGTTAGGGACCCCTGTAAGTCACCATGTGGATGCTGGGAACCGAAGCTGGGTCCCCCGCAAGAGCAGTAAGTACTCTCACTAGCCGAGCCCTTGCTCCAGCCCTAGAACCTTCGCTTGTATTTTACTCCAGCTGTGAGGACCAAGAGCGAAGATGAAAAGATGGGGGCTGGTGAGACAGCTCAGGGGGGAAAGAGGCTTGTCCCCAAGCCTGACAACTCTATTTCAATTACCTGGACCCACGTGGTGGAGGAAGATAACTGACTCCCACCAACTGTCCTCCAACTTCCACACATGCGCTGTTCCCCTTCTCTACCACATACACACAAATAAATGCAAAAAGTGAAAAGTGTGATAGTTTTTTTGGGGGGGGGATTCATTATAGTTAGAACAATATCCTTGGGTTCTACATGCATGGAGTCAACCACCTAGGGATGAAAAATACTTGAAAAAAAAATCCTTTGTACTAAATATGTACTGATTTCCCCCTCTCATTCCTTAAAAAAAGTGCAGTATGTTGTATACCTGTACGGTATGTGCATCATTTGGTTTTAAGTCATCTACAAGTGCTTCAGAGTATCCAGGAGTGTGTGCATTGGTTCTTTGAATATCACAGCACTTTATTTAACAGACAGGGCATCTCTAAATGTAGGTGCCTATAGGGAATTGGTGCCTGGACTCTTTGAGGATATGACTTTGTGTCTCATGTCTGAGGCTCTTCCATGTGGCCCAGGCATTGTCATGGGATGGGAATCAGTTATTCCTATGGCTGAGAGGTTTCTTTCTCTTTCCCAGGCCTTGCCAGAAAAAAAAAATCATGGATGTAGTTGCTCTGACGTCACAGATCCCAGAAATCCCAGGACCTGGCTAAACGGTGGACCAAAGAGAATGAGAAATAGATGAATGATTCCAGAGCAAAGCAGCAGTGCCCTGTGAGCCTTAGTGAAGGACACTGGTACTCTGCATTTACTCTCAATCTCAGGAAATGGAAGTTCCTTAAAGTAGGAGTAACTCCGAGCCTACAATGGAGGTGGTCAACTGCGGTCAGAGTTAAGACAAGCTGCTTGTTCACTCCCCAGAAGCATGATTTTTTTAAAAAAAAAAAAAAAACAAAAAAAACCAGCAACAGCTTCTGCACTGAGCCACCTGTGGCTCCAACAGTCTCTAGCTGTCAACTCAGCATCCCATCCACTTCAGCTTTTTCAGCCTTGCTGGTTACTCACAGGCTGTCCACTTTGGGGAGGTCATTGTGTCTTTGGAATGGCTACAGTTATAACGTGTTTTCTCCAAGTGCTGATGTTGCAGCTTCACACCAGAGTGACAGTGTTAAGAGATGGGGCCATGGGGAGGCGGTTCGGTCGTGAGGGCTCCACTCTCCTGAATAGGATTAGCATCTTTATTCTATTTTTTTTAATGTGGAGAACACAGATGATGTCAACTTCTGGCCTTCCTATGCACACTCACACACACATATGCATACACATGTGAACACACATGATCATGCACACATATACACTGCACGCACGCACGCACTCACGCACGAGGACCCTCCCCTTCTGCTTCCACCATGTGACTACATAGCAACAAAGGCGCCTTCTGTGAGTCAAGAGAGTGGTCCTTTCCAGACACTAAATCTGCTGGTTTCTTCATCTTAGACATCCCAGCTTCTGGAACCATAACACCTGGATTTGCATAGTTTGCATTTGCAAAGGTGTAGCCTGAACAGCCTGATGAACAGGTATTGGGCACAGGATTCCAGGCTTATAATAGTAGCTTTGATACCAAAAAAAAAAAGTGTATTGGCAAAAACATGATTTTATACACTGAAAGAGCCATAATACTTTATTTAAAATATATACAAAATTATTACTTTGAAACATATATATTACTATCCAACATATATCATATAACACACATTGATGTAAATTTTGGTACCTTCATTCAGTTTTGTGATTTCTCTTTGCTCAAGGTTCCTGAATTAAAAACTCTCTAAAATACCACTGGAGGGGAGGTGCCCCTAGGCTTGGCCCCCACAGTAGTCTGGCAATTCTCTTGGGCACCATTGGGCCCTGTGAACTTGACCCATGGAAGCTGAGGCCAACCCTGGCCTTGCCGGGGCACTGGGAGAGGCATAGGGTTGGTGGCACCAGCCTTAATAAACTACACACCAGCCCCATCTTTTCTCTCTCTTTCCCTCTTGGTTGATGGAAACTGGTCAATCACTGTCCTGACAGACCCTCCCCTGGGCTGAGGTTAACGGAAGTGAGGTTCTTTTGCACACTCCACCTTCCTTCGCTGCCTCCATCACCACTACCACAGGAAGAGGGTAGGAGAGTAGAGAGCTGGCCTCGGAGTACAACTCAGAAAGAAAGAAAAAAAATGAAGCCAACCAGAACTTCTGTACTCTTGGACTGAGTTCTCACACTCCTGAGAGAAATCAGACAACTGGGTTTGGGTGCATTCCAGCCTTTTTTTTTTTTTTCTTGGTCACTGTCACTTGCACAGCACATTTCATCCAATAGGCACTTACTTAATAGATGCCCATCATATGGATGAATAAATAAATGCAAGGGATCTGGTGATTTCAGGCAGAAAAACTTCCAGTTTAGAATCAAGGGAACTTTTCACTTCTCAGCTTTTTTGGCTAACATCAAGTGTAGACTCAAGGAGACTGAAGTCATGGAGATTTGTTTCCTCCTTTGACAAATGGGTAAACTGAGGCTGACAGATGATAAAATGAACAAGATTACTGACTGGTCCCTGATAGAGTCAGACCTGGAATCCTGTTTCCTTAATTTCTCCCTCCCTTCAGGTCTGACTTTGTAAAGAGAGCTCAATGGACCCACTGCTGTGTCCTGAACGTCCAGAACTCACCTTCCTACACCAGAAGCTCTTGGTCAATATGGGCGGCCAAGCGGCATAGTGGCCAAGCATAGGCTACAAGCGAAATGTCTCCTCGAAGGAGCTTCCCCCCCAGGATGGGGTCCTGGGCAAGAGGATTTGTCAGCAGCAGTGGGTATGAGTGAGGTAGGGAGGAACAGAGATGGATGGGTATAAGCCCAGCTTTGGGGAGGGGGGTGTCTGTTCTGTTCCTGTAGCAGTTCTGGTGCTGATGCGGATTTGGTGCCTCACAAGGCGCTGGGTTGTCCAGAGGAGATGTGTAAACAAAGCTAAGTCACTGGTTGCTCCTGCTTCTGAGAGCAAGTCACTACAAACACTTGCCCAGTGGACGAGTAACACTATGTTCTTAGCACACTGGAAAGGATGAAGAAAACAAGGTGGCCAACGCATGGACAGGGACAGAGGGATAGAGACTGTCAGGCTAGCCGGATGTGTGAGGGGTGGGCACATGCCCAAGGATCCAGGTGGACTTCTCATTTCAGTTAAGCTGGCACAAAGTACATTTTGAGCTTTGGGCCACTGTCACCCCACCCCCACCCCCACACACCTCCTGTCCTACTGTGGATCTCAAGAACATCCCAATGTGAGCTCCACTCCTTTCCAGGAACGATAATTTTTCAGGATCGGAAACACACAGCTGAACACTATGGAGACCTCTGTGCCATACCCAGGCCCTGCAGATACGCTGGCATCAGACCCAACAAAGGCACCACAATCTGCCACCAGGGGCCTGTCTTGAGCATGTGGCATGGGGGCTGGGATGAACGCGATGTGCTCTTTTTGATAGACCCTCCTCCTGCCCCGCCCTCAGCCAGCTTCACTTCCTGCTTCCCCTCAGCCCCTCTCATTTTCTGGCCAGCTCCTGCAAGCCCCAACTCCCATTAGAACTATATATGGGGTTTTTGTTTGTTTGTTTGTTTGTTTTGTTTTTTCTGAGAGAGAAAAATAATCATTATTCGTCTTAGGGAAATCGGAAAGTTGAAAGCCACAGATCACCTGGAAACAAATGAGTACCTTTGTGCTTGTGTCGTCACTACAAGACGCGGACAACTAAAAGCCAGGGAGCAGGGTCTGGGCAGGGACCCTTTGGAGTGGTCTGTTGGCCTGCTCTGACCCGCTCCCTAGACGGTGGATTGGTTTTCATTGCACACGTAGACGGTGCTCGGCTGGATCTTCCTCTGGATCCGCTCAGGCACTTTAGGGAGGATTTGGAAAGTCTGGGGAAGCAACTCTATGCAGGCCTCGCGGAATTTCTTGATCCTCCAGCAGTAGACGATGGGGTTGAAGACGGACTTGAGGTAACTGAGCCACAGGACGCACGTGCTGGTGGTGTAGAAGGAGGCGCCGTAATAGAACCGCCGACTGAACGCAGACAGCAGGCTGTAGACTGAGTGGGGCAGCCAGCACAGCGAAAAGCCCACGAAGAGGATGAGGATGGTGGTGAAGGCCTTGGTTTTGAAGCTCAGGTCCAGGCTGACCTGCTGCTGCTGCCGCCGGAGCCGTCTCAGGCCAGCCCTGGTCAGCTGTCTGAGGTCCAGGCTGTCTGACTGGTTGTGCACGCGGACGGCGTTCTTTCGCACCGTGTTGAGGATGCACAGATAGGAGCACAGCATGACGCCGAAGGGCGCGAAGAACACAGCCACCACCAGCATCACCACGTAGGCGCGTTCGGCTGGGAACTCAGTGTAGCCCAGAACGCACTGTGGGGCCCGAGCCGGCACCTCCATGAACGTCCAGCCGGTGAAGGAGGGCGCAGAGATGCAGAAAGACAGCACCCAGGAGGCTGCGATGATCACCTTGGCCCTGCGTGGGTTCAGCTTGTCCTGACGCTGCACAATGATGAGAAAGCGGTCCACGCTAATGATGAGCAGGATGGCCACGCCCTCTAGGACAAAAAACCAATAGAGTGTAGCTGAGAGCCGACAAAAGTGGTCCCCGAAGTGCCAGCGGACAGTGATGAGGGTGATGGCCGTGAAAGGCATGCAGCATAAGGACAGCATGATGTCAGAGAAGGCCAAGGTGGCCAGCAGCAGGTTGATGGCCGAACGCATGGCCGGCCTCTGATACACGATGATGCAGACCACCGTGTTCCCGAGGAATCCTACCACGATCATCAGCAGCATCGTTACTGCCAGCGAGATCCTGAGTGGGGCAGACAGTGGGGTGGCCCCGGGGTCCAAAGCATTGCTCACATTCTGCAGCCGATGTTCGTAAGTCCCGATGGATGTGCTGTTACAGACCATCGTGAAGAGAAACTCGGAACCTGGACAGAAGTGGCTGGAAGGGCACCCGCCGGCGCTTGGGTGGCTTTCATTTTCTGTCTACTGGCTGCATCTTTTCATTTGATGTTGAAGGATCTCTAGGGCCCTTGAATCATGGGGAGAAATCTTTCTTTGGAGTGACTAGCTGGGTTTTGTGATTCATCACTCACATTCTTGTCCTGTCTCTCTGGCAGCCATGCATTCGCACAGCTCCCTAGTAAGACACTACAGCCTAGAGCAGGAAGGAAGAGAGAGAAGAGTCAGAAATTGGAATCCTGGCGGAACGGAGCATGGTCTAAATTTTACAGGTACCGGTGATCTGACATGTGAGGGTTTTGCATCTCTGCATTCAGCCAGCCAACCCAGGAAATAGTCAGAAGTCCCCAGCAGGGTCTGAACTGAACAAATACAGACTCCTCCTCGCCACTGTTCTAAGCAAAACAACTATTTGCATACCTCTTTGATCACAGTGTGTCACACATGATCTGAAGATGAGTTACGGTGTTACATGCGAACACCTCACCATCTTCTTAGAGATGTTAGTCCATAAGGGAGCCTTGGGATCAATTCCTTGTGAATTCCCGGGGACAGGAGAGCAGAGAAAAGAATGACTCATTTATTTCTGATTTAGGACAAAGGTTGGTATTTACAAAGAGTGAGTCTTGTCAAGCAGTTCAGGAAACCCAAGAAGCTAGCTGTCCTCTGGGCACTTGGAAGCTCTGCCTTTTAGGTACTTTGGAATTACCACTTACGTAGTTGGGAATGGATTTTTATGAAAATCAGTGGAATAGGGCCTTGAGCAAACAAACCACCTGCTTTGGAATGCCGGCTTCAAGCCAGCAGGGCTCTCGCCTGCTTTAATATGTGTGTCCTCAGCACCTAGGACAGCGCCTGGCTGACAGGCAGCTGGTACTTCCTGGCTCCTTGACGGAAAAAATGATTAGTTTTGAGATCTCGCCAGAGCTTGGGGAAGGAAGTCTCTCTGTCGGGGCTCGGAGGGAAGCGCTCGCGCCGGGTTAGACGCCGCCACGCCGTCAGCACGGGCAAGGGAGACCCCAACAAGCCGTGGGGGCCAGATGTCCTCGTAAGCCTTCTTCGTGCAGACGTGCCGGGAGGAGCACAAGAAGAAGCACCCGGACTCCTCGGTCAACTTTGCCGAGTTCTCCAAGAAGTGCTCCGAGAGATGGAAGACCATGTCTGCAAAGGAAAAGTCGAAGATTTGGCCAAGAGCGACAAAGCTCGTTATGACAGGGAGATGAAGAATTATGTTCCTCCCAAAGGTGATAAGAAAAGAAAGAAAAAGGATCCTAACGCTCCAAAAAGACCGCCGTCTGCCTTCTTCCTGTTTTGCTCTGAACATCGCCCAAAGATCAAAAGTGAACACCCAGGCCTGTCTATTGGAGATACTGAAAAAAAAAATTGGGTGAGATGTGGTCTGAACAGTCTGCCAAAGATAAACAACCCTATGAGCAGAAAGCAGCTTAACAAAGGAGAAGTATGAAAAGGATGTTGCTGCATACCGTGCCAAGGGCAAAAGTGAAGCAGGAAAGAAGGGTCCTGGTAGGCCAACAGGCTCAAAGAAGAAGAATGAACCAGAAGAAGAGGAGGAGGAGGAGGAGGAGGAGGAGGAGGAGGAGGAGGAGGAGGAGGAAGAAGAAGAAATCGCTGTCCTAAAATGTGTGGCGTGTATGTGCTCAGGCAATTATTTTGCTAAGAATGTGAAATTCAAGTGCAGCTCAACATTAGCTTCAGTATAAAAACTGTACAGATTTTTGTATAGCTGATGAGATTCTTTGTAGAGAAAATACTATTTTTTTTTTTGAAAAAGGAGTTTGTAGCTTTTTCAGGGGCTACAACGTACAGTTAGATTTAAAGCTTTTGATGTTGAATGTTCCTAAATATTTAATGGTTTCTTTAATTTCTTATGGTAGCACAGCAAACTTATTAGGAATTTGTATTACCAGTAAATTTTGGTCTTTTTTTTAGGATGTTGCATTTTTTAAAAAAATTGTAATAAAATAATGTATATTTTTAAAAATGTATAAAAAATGTATAAAAATAAAATAATGTAAAAA
>CABHPQ010159330.1:0-22270 GCA_902168405.1 Peromyscus aztecus
GCCTTTCAGAGGGGCAGGCCTCATAGGCAGAATTGGTGGTTTTAAACCAGCAGAGGGGACCAGGGTTCTTCCCTTCCACCATGTAAGCACACAGTGGTTCACAGTCATCTGAGAACCAGGAAGCGGGCCCCCAGCAAAAGTCAAACCTGCCAGCTCCTTGACCTTGGCTCCCAGGCTCTGAAACTGTGAAATCAATGTCTGTTTATAGCCTCATGGCCTGTTATTTTGTTCTCATAGCCAAGTCCACCTCTGAGGAAGCTCTCGAAGAAGGCCTGGCTGACTGCCCTTAGCCAGAGGTCACAGGGTACAAGACCAGGAATGAAACAGACTGGAACTAATTACTAATGGGCAATGTGGAAAAAGTTCACAAAAGGCTCAATGGCACCTACTGTGGTTCTCCAACGTGGTCAAAACCTAAGCCAGAGACTTCCAGATGGATGGAGGCTGAAAGGTGACCTCATGGGCCCTGGTGGAGGAGAAGAGTTGGGATAAGAAAAATAAATAAATAAAATTAAATATATATATATATGTATTATGTGTGCATATATAGAAAGAAGAGGGAGAGCGATACTATTACAAAGACATTCATAAAAGCAGACAATTATGTAGAAACAGGAAGATAAATGCATCAAAAGGAAGAAAGCCAAACACAGCTCCAGCACTGTGGCCCCTGGGGGGAGGAGTCAGAGCCCCAGCCCAAGGGAAGCCAGGCAGCCCTGGTGTAAAGAGCCACAGGACAAGGCCACAGCTCACACAAGCCTCAAATCCAGCTGCTGATCTTGTGGAGACAGTCACTTTTCTGGCCAGGTGGGTCGGCTATGGAGAGCAGTGTCCCAGTTCTGAGGGCTGTGGCCGGGAGCCATCCTGAGAGGGAACCTGTTAAGTAAAACTGATCTACCTTGGAGGCCAAGAACAGGGAACCATCACAATTCAAGGGTCCGAATTTAACCTGCTACACAGCTCAGGGTGAGAGCTTGGGAGAGCGGGTGGCTGGTATTGAGAAGTCAAAAGGTCCAGCGGGCAGGAAGCTGGGCCCAGGCAGTGAAGTGCATGGAACAGGGACCCTGGCTGCCTGGAGCTGACCCGATCAACTGAGAGTACTCTGGAGTTTGACAGCACTGAGCCTGGGGCCAGCAGGTGTATCAGCACCTAGCCTTGAGTGTCCCTCTGTGGCCTCTGAGACCCCTGACATCCGGTGGCCATAGTCTGCCTCTCAGCGCAGCCTCCAGTTTAGTGGGCTTAGAAAGGAGGAGGACAGGTCCACCCATACCGATGTCAGCACCGTGGTCACTCGCCCCACTCCCAACACACCTGGAGACACTCCCCTCCCCTGGGCTAGACCTGTAGCTACTCCTGGGTGAAGGAATTGAGGAAGTTCAGGGGGGTAAGAAGGTGAGAGGGCCTGCCCAGCACACAGGCTGCAAAGCTCAGTGTGGCCAGCAGAGGCCCTCGGTAGGCTGAAGTGAAGACGGCCTGGTGTTTATTTGTCCCAGGCAGGGTCAGCAGCAGCCTAAATGGTGGGAGATACAAGAGTCCACAGGCTCAGCTGGCCCCACACACCCCACACCTGACCGTCTCCAAATTCACAGGACCCAGAAAGAAGACACCCCATACTTTGGTGTTTTTTTTCCTTGCCTCTTGTGATACACCTTTTTTCTTTTTCTATCCTTCAGTAGAAATACCTTTATTTCATTTTTAAAATTATGTTCATAGTTTTAAGCCCCCTGGTCTATTTATTTAATTTGTTTACGCATTTGTTTCATTATTGGGCAATCTTTTGTCTTTTTCTCTTTTGTTCATTTTATTTTTCCTTTTTGGTTACATAAATTTCCCCGTTTTTACTACTAGCATACTTTAAATACTTTTCTGTATTTTCTGTAGCTCCTTGGTTTGTTTGTTTATTTATTTACTTATTTATTGGATTTCATAAGGCTTTTTTTAGCGTTGGCTCAGTATATTTACCAATTATTTTGTTTTCCTTAAAACAATAGAAAAGAATCTACTTTTAAAAGGAAAATATACTTTTATACTTCATATCTTAACATCTCGTACAACTGATAAAACGTTTTATTGAAGTTATGTACATTTTAAGGGTCCAGATGACATTGGAAAATTGATAAACTTTAAGATATTCTTACTAAACAAATACAAATCTGTTAAGGGGAGTAAGGAAGGATGGCAAGCTTTAAAAAAAGAAAAGGGGGAGGGGGTTCTTTTATGCCCAGAATTTGAGGCCCGATAACATGGCTGAAGCTTACAGTCCCAAGGCCCAGTACTGTGCGCTCAGGTATTGCAGGTGCAGTCCGGAGGCGTAGCAGGCTCAGGGTCGGCGGCCGGGCTCGCGCTGGCGCCTTCCTTGCGCACAGCCTGGTAGGGGTCCAGCTTGGAGACCAGCTTGGCGGAGGCCGAGAAGCCATTCCACATACAGTCCTGCAGGATGATGTTCTTCACGAAGGTCTCGTCGTCCGGGTCGCAGACGAAGCTGTGCTTCACCGCGTCTCCTCCAGGCAGCTCGGGCACCATCTCCAGCAGGTCTGCGGTGAAGAAGCTATCATCGGCGTGTTCCCTGGGGTTGAAAGACGCGGCGACCGCCTCGCTGGGAGCTGAGTAGAGGCCGGCGTGGCCCGGGGACGGGCGCGGCGTGGGCAGCAGCTCGAATTTCTTCCAGATGTCCTCACTGGGCGCGGGCGGCTGCGGCGGCTGCTGGTGCACGTCCTCCTCCTCATCGTCGCACATGAAGTACGGCTGCACCGAGTCGTAGTCCAGGTCCCGGTTGCCGTTGGCGAGGCTCACGTGGAGGGGCATGGTCGCGGCGGTGCGTTTGAGGGCCACACCGAGGGGAGCAGAGCTCGTGCGTGGTGCGGTGCGCATCAGCCCTGAACCACTCCCCTTCCCCGGTCCTCACTTCCTACTATCCCGACAGTCCCTTCACCAGGCCTTAGTCTCGGTCTGGAGCGGAGGGAGGAGGCGACTGCTGGTCGCCAGACGCTACGCTCCAAGTATCGCGCCACCTTATGGAGAGAGGCTAGAGGCGCCACGTCGTGCACGCACAGGATAGATTTTTCATGCAGGCATATAACCTACTTCCAGCAAATTCTCACTCATTCCCTGCTGTTTTGTAGTCCTCCACCTCCCTTAGTCCTCTTTGTTCGCCCAGTTTCTCTTCTACTTTCATGTCATCTGTAACAGGTATGATTTTATGTATCTATAAAATCTGGAACCCACGAATGAGAGAAACAAATGTATTTGTCTCTCTGAAACTGACTTCATATGATAATTTCCAGTTGCATCCACTTCCTGCAAATGACTGCTCTTATCTATGACTGAAAATATTCCATTTCCATTTATAAACCACATCTTTGTTGCTCTGTTGATGGGCACCTTGGTTCTATAACAGCTGCTGTGAAAACTGCAATAAACGCATGTACAAGATCTCCATGGAATACTGGCTTGGTGTCTTTTTTAAGGGTTTTCTTAAAGACATACTATTTTTTATATTTACTTATTTTTTATGTGTATGAGTGATTTGCCTGCATATATGTAAGTGCATTGCCTGCATGCCCAGTGCCCATGTAGACTCGGAGAGCATGTCAGATCTCCTGGAACTGGAGTTAGGACACTGTGAGCCTCTATGTGAGTGCTGGGAACCAAATCCAGAAGGTCTGCAAGAGGTCCAAAATGCACAGCCAATTCTCCAGCACCACCCCACACATTTGTAATGTGTACACAATGCTTGCATCTATAAATGGCATCTGTGCTGGGCGGCAGTGGAACACGCCTTTAATCCCAGTACTTGGGAGGCAGAGGCAGGTGGATCTCTATGAGTTCAAGGCCAGTCTGGGCTACAGAGTGAGTTCCGGGAAAGGCGCAAAGCTACACAGAGAAACCCTGTCTCTAAAAACAAAAACAAAATTTACATATGTATATATGTATGGCATCTGCAATCTGTCTAGAGTGTAGATACAAATATATGTGAGTTACACATTAAAATTAGGCATGAAATAAATTCTAAACTACTTTATGATTGAATGTTACATAATGTCAGGCAAGCAAGGCAGCTTATGCATTGGAAGGCTGAGACAGGGGGATTACTGTAAATTCAGTTTGGCTGGGCTAGATGGTGAGTTCCAGGATATCCTGGCCTACAAAGTGAGAACCTTTCTCAAGCAAACAAGAAAATCCATAATGCAGAATTCCTAAAATCAAAAGATCTAGTTTTATTTTCTCTTTTCTTTCCTTATTTTATACCAAATTTTTAGGAGGGAAAAAAAATGACGTAAAGAACACTGATAAGACAATATGATTTCTGACTTCTAGACAATATCATCTTACAGCTATTTGAGGTCTGCATTAAAGATCTAAATGAGTTACAGAAGTTTTGCACGGATACAAAAGGCTTGAGGAATAAATACATGTGTACATGTTTTTGTGTGTACATGTTCCTGTGTGTGTGTGTGTGTGTGTGTGTGTGTTCGAACACGTGTAGGCCAGAAGTCAATCTTAGGTGTTCTTTCTCAGGATGCCACTCCACCCACGATGTTACTGTGAGACAAGTTCACTGCGACCGATGAGGCAGGCGAGGCTGGCCAGTGAGCTTGAACGAGCCTCTGGTCTTCACCGTCCGGTGCTGGGATCACAAACTCATCTCCATGGCTTTTTTAACATGGATTCGGGAGCTCGAACCCGAGTCCTCATACTTGCAGAGCCAACACTAGACTGGCTGGGCGTTCTCCCTAACACCTAATAAAGGAAAGGCACTCTAGGGGCTGGAGAGACGGCTCCGTGGTTAAGAGGACTGGCTGCTCTTGCAGAATCCCCAGACTTGATTCCCGAAACCCATAGGGTAGCTCACTACAGACTGTGACTGCAGCTCCAGGAGTCGACGCCCTCTTCTGGCCTCCAGAGGCACTGCCCGGGCATGGTGTGCAGATATATATGACAACAGAACCCCAACACACAAAAAATAAATAATTCCCTTTAAAAGAATAAAGCATTTTATATGAAATTATATATAATTAAGTTAGATCTAACCCACATATGCCTTATAGAGTTTTCTTATGCTGTATATTCAAATGCTTGGACTTTCTTAGAAAGTTTATTTTATTTATTTTGTGCTCATTTATTTTTAATTTTTAAATGAATTTTCATATAAGGTATAGAAAGTTGATTTATTTTAAGTAAAAGTTCAAAAAGACCAAAAAGTATGTGGTGGCACACAACTTTAATCCCAGTACTCAGGAGGCAGAGGCAGACAGAACTCCTAGTTCGAGGCAGTCTGGTCTCCCAAGCAAGTTCCAGGATAGCCAGGGCTACACAGAAAAACCCTGTATCAAAAAAGAGAGACAGAGACAGAGAGAGAAAAAAAGAAAGAAAAAAGACAATAATTTAAATTTTCAAATTTACTGTTAATTCTTCCCGGTTTTAATTTTAATGAGGGCTTATTTAAATTTTGGGGAGGCTGGAATCTTCAATATCTATGTTGAGACATAATTTGAGAACCACCAAGACAGTGCATCCAGCTAAAACTAAATAGCAACTCTCCCTTGAGAATTGGGTATGTTTTATTCTTTCCCTGAGTGTCTCTCCCTTTGCCCCTGTGTTTATAACACAGGTTTAAATGTCATCTAATAATAAACTGTGACTATAATAAACTTGAGAAGTCCATGCCCCCCAAATCTGGAGTGCCAGTATTCTCTTCTTGAACACATTTCTTTCTCTTTCAACCAATCACCAACTCTGCTTCATACTGGCTCATCCTGTAATTCTCTTCATTGAAGCCATGAACCTGTGTTTGGTCAGAGTCAACGCCTCCAGATAGAGGGACCCTCACCCCCACCCCCAGGCTGCCCTGGGTGGCAGCTCAGAGCTAGGCTGTGCTCCAATCTCTACCATGACACTCTGTGTGATTCTAACCACCTGGTATGTCTTTTGCCATCTATGGTTTTGGTCTCCCACCCCCCACCCCCAAAAGCATTTACAGCCAAGCCCATGAAAACACCTCTAACGAGCACTTACTTTTAAGAAAGCTAGTTTGCCATTACACGTTTGCTTTTGTGGTTACATTCAGCATGTTTCCTGTAAAGCTTTAGTGTTCCCTGTTGACATTCTGCAGAGGTACAGCTTCAAACAGCCTGGCACACAGTGCTTGGCTGCTGAACACCATCCACAGGACAGACAGAACTGAAGCACACACTCCAGGTAAACCAGCTAGCTGGGTGGTTCATTCAGTTGTCAGCCTGATGGAAATCACCAGGGAGAAGAGCTTCTGAGCACACCTGTGGGGAATTGTCTTGATTAGGTTAGTTGAGGTGGGTTTAACTGTCCACTGTGGGTAGATCCATTCTCTGGGCTGGGATTTTGGGCTGTATAAAAAGAAAAAGTATACTGAGCACATTCATTAACACACACTTTTATCAACATATGCTGCTTTAATTTTTTATTACATTTTATTATTTTCTTATTTTCTGTGCATGAATTTGTGTGTGTGTGTGTGTGTGTGTGTGTGTGTGTGTGTGTGTGTGTGTTCAGGTAACACGGCCAAAGTGCAGAGGTCAGAAGACAACTTGCAGGAATCAAGTCTCTCCTTCCGTCATGTGAGTCATGAGGACTGAACTCAGGGTCAGGCTTGGTGACAAGATGGTTTACCCTCTGAGCCATGTGGCTGGCCCAGTCTGTGCTGCTTGACTGTGGATTGGAAGTGACCAGCTCCCTCTAGCTGCTGCCACCTTGGCTTCCTCTTCATGAGGGACAGTTTCTGAAACTGTGAGCCACACACTCTGCCTCATTAGGTTGCTTTTGCCGGAGTATTTTATCAGAGCAACAGAAAACTAACAAACTAGTCTAAAGATCCCGTCCTTCAGAGCCTCCAGTTGCTTAAATTCAGTGAAGAAAAAGCGCCATTGGCATCAGCAGGGTCGGTCTGTGAGTGAGGAGCACACTTGCCATACACAGCCTGACCACTTGACTCAATCCCCAGAAGCCACGTGTAACTGGAAATAGAGCTGCTGCCATAAAGTTGTACCACGACCTCCACGTCTAGGCCGTGGCTTGTGCATACCTGCATAAGCACAGTGGTATAAAAATAACACTTGACATGCCTTTGACTCTATCTTGCTATCTGCCCAGCCCCTAACATGTGATCAGGCCACCTGAAAAAGCTCCGTCAAGGTCCCAAGGGACCAACAAACAACAGCAAACTACAAGATGGTTGGTTGGTCAGAATGTCTTTAAAGATGATGGGTTCAGAGTTCAAGAAGGAGGAAGTTGTCCCTGCCAAAATGGAGTCCCTGGTGCTTCCCTTCCAGGAGTAATTGAGCCCAAGAAGTTTCAGGAAGCTCCAGCGTGGGGGCATCTGGCAGAAAAGTAGGACGCCTCTTCACTTTGTGTCCTGCTAGGACTCTGCCCATTCCTCCTGGGCAGTCAGGGGCCCTGAGCTTTCCACACCAAGTCCACAGTGTCACCCCTGACTCCCCAGCACTGACACACAGAGGGGGAGGGGGAGGGAATACTGTAATGTGGTGTGGTGTCAGATTGCAATCTCTGCATGTTTGGGCTTGAATTAGAAGTCTTCCTTATGTACTGATTGCAAAGGAGAACAATATCAAGTATTTGAATTTGGGGTGGTCCTGGGGCCCACAGTTAGAAGCCATGTATAGTCCCTGTCTTAAGCAAGAAGACAGCCTGGTATGTATGTGGGATCCAGCCTGGCCCTGCCCTCCAAAGTGTCTGGATGCCTCAGGCCCCACCCACACCAGCACGGCTGCTCCACCTTAGGAACACCCAATAGCTCCCAGCAAGAACTAGGTCCAGACAGGAGAGGAATTCAGGGAGAACAGTGATCAGGTGGGATTTAGACTGGAGGGTCACAGAGCTGAGGGACACTAGCCTCACTACCAACAACCCCTCAGCAAAAGGTGACATGTGGGAGCTACACTAAGCTGTATTGATCACCCGGGGTAGGGAGCATCTTCTCCCACACTGTGGCCACCATGTCCCTATTGGACAGAGAAAGCCCACACCCTGGATAAACTATGGGGGAGGGCTGGAGTGGAGATCAGGGCTGGTGGAGGCTGTGGCTGCTTCTGTCTTCCCTGAGGAAGGTGATGGAGGAGCCAGCCACCCTTGCGCCACCCTGTCACTGAGATCAACTTCTCAAGGAAGGTCCTCCCAGCAGTCCACCAAGTCCTGCTGGAGCAGGAGCCCTGGGGTGACAGTCACACTGCCCAAAGCCCTGATGACTCCTCACAGCCTTGTCCCCAGGGCCTTTGCAGACACTCCTGCCAGGGTCCAGCCTCACAGCGAGTGGCTCACCAGGTGAGGACTTCTAGGACCTCACATGGCTCTCCAGGAAAGTCAGATGCCATGCTCCTTGGGCATTGGTCCGCCAATGTCGCCGAACTTTCCCCATGTCTCTGCTGCCAGCAGAGCTCTTAGAGCCCACACAAACCTTCACAGAGAGGCTGAGCCAGAGTACTGCTGAAGGGCTTTATTTGGAGTTAGGAGGGGGAGGGGAGGCCAAGGCATGGGGTGGGGAGGCAGTGGGGATTTGGTCCAGCAGAGGTATGGTGCAGGGATGTCCATCCCAGCCAGGCGCTGGAATCAAGGCTTGCTCAGCAGGTGCAGACCTGGGTAGCTGCTGTGGGAGAGAGAGGAAGACAGATATGTGTTCCCACTCCTGTCACCGTTTTTCAGGAGCAGCCGTCAAGGGAGTCATGGGTAGGGATAGCCCAGGGCGGATATGGGTCAGAGATCTTCTTTCCCTGTGTTTCTGTGTGGTCCCTGCTAGGAGCTGGGGCCCTCTAAAGTGATCCCTGTACCACTCCCGTGAGTAGCCAGGTCTCAGCCTCCTTGGAGAGAATGGAAAGGATGGGACCAGGCAGAGCCCAGGGACTAGGAGAGATCACGACAAAAAGGAAGGACTTCCTATGTCCTGGATATTATACTCAGGGCCACCTCCCTAATGACCACACCTGTCTATGTGGATGGGATGAGGACTCTCTAGTTCCTGAGCCCTGCATTCTAGGCTTTTCCACAGTTCGATGGGGTACACGTGGGGAACGGGGTGGGGGTGGGGGGTTGGGGGGATGGACAACTTACCCTAGTCACTTTCAGAACTTTCAGGCACACATTGCTCTGTAGAAACCAAAAGAATCCCAGGAGTGAGGAGGGCCCAGTAAGAGGACCCCTCACACCTGCAGCTCAGCCCCTCCCACAGCCAAGACCTGAAGCAGGGCCCTGGCAACCCTGTGACACAGGGGACGTGGAGAGACGGGAAACCACACCCAAAGGACAATAGGACAGACACAGAAAGGACGCAGGAGGCCCACAGACGTACACGTCTGGGGAGTGACAGTCAGCAGTGACACAGGGGACACAGGAGAGGCTCGGGCAGTCCTGCTCTCACCATTCAACTCTGGTATGAAGATGTTTTCCTCTCTGAGTCCCTTGTGCCTTACGAATTCCTTAAATTCTTCCACGGCCTCTGGGTTTTCCTTAGGGTCTCTCCCTGTGGGAAGGTGTGGCAGGATTGAGGGGTGGTGCTCAGCTCTGCAGAGAGCCAGTGGCACAGAATGGGAACACTAACCAGCACAAAGAGAGAGGACCCTGGCAGTGGACAAGGAACTATAGTGTGTGGCCATCCAGACACTGAGTGACCCTCTTGCTCAAGGAAGAACCTCTGTAGCCCTACAGGGTCACTCCACAGACCTGTAAGAGCCCTGAATATCAGGAGTATAAGACTGTCCCCCAACCCTACCATAAAGGCCTCTGCCAAGACATTCCCTTTGAAGTTGGCCTAACCCTTGGCTGAGATCCCTGGAAGTGGCATCCAGTGGTGGGAACCTCTCCTGGGTGCTCAGGTCTCCAAAAGCCACAAAAGCCCCATCCCCACCCAGTTTTACCCACTTTCCACTTTGGATTTCATACATTTCCTGGGCAGCACCCAGGGTCGGGCAGCCAGAGGCTTCCCAGTCTCCAGTACCAGGCGTGGCTGTCCTTCTCATGACTACTGGAAGCAGAGACCAGGGACAGGGCCTGGGACCTCCATGGCACCTCACCCATGAGCTTTCCCATGCCAAACAACTTCCCACGTTGATGGCTTTCACAGTAGAAGATGTAGTGGTCCTTCACTGACAGCTCTACAACATAAACGAACCTCTTGCCGTGAACTGCAGGGGAACAGAAATCGCTCTTAGTGTCTCATCCTTGAGACACTACTGGAGACCACATGAAGGAACACCTTGGAACACTTTTGTGGTCACCCAGGAGACCTAGCTAGTCTAGCCTTGGCTTTTCTGTGGTCCCCATAGTTAGACAGGAGCCATTTCTCAAGAAACTGCCAAGCCCAGCTAAGGAGTTCAGAAGAGGAGGTGGGGTTGGACCCAGGCCTGAGCATCTCCCTGCCTGCCTTTCCCGTCTTTAGCATTGGTTTCTCCTGGGTCAAGAGCGGAGCTGGGCAGGGCAGCAAGAACCAGTCAGTTTCTAGGATTGACCAGTCCATGGCCTCTAATATCTGGTGCATGGAAAGTGAGTGGATAGCCTGTCCTAGAAGCTGAACCAGGCAGGGACCCATCTATCCAAGGTCTTGCCACTGCAGGAGACCCTAAGACAAGGGGACTCACAGGTGGTATATCTGCCAGGCTCGTCGGTTTTCTTCATCACCATTTTAAACTCATGACACTGCCCTTTCTTCCTGTAAAACACAAGCCCACAGTCAGGCCACTCTCAGCAACATAGCTGAGGCCTCTCAGCTCTTTTGGTGTATCAGCCCTGGTCAGGTGATCCCCTAAATTCCATGTTCCAGCTTTAGGGTACTGCCTGCCACTGTGTCCCCTCAAAGGCGGGGATCCTTTAGCTACCCAAACTCAAATAATGGATAGCAAGGGAGAGACAAAAATCTATATAGACCCACAGTAGGGGACACGCACCAAAATATAACCTTGGCCTCCATGTCTCCTCCTTCCAGGGCTGTGACCACCACAGGGAAAACCTTTGAAGGTATCATGTGACTGGGTAGGCTTCCATTGTGTACGATGGCCTTTGTGTACCAGATCCCAGAGTACTGCAGGAGACAAAGCTTTGAGAATACCCAAGTCTGGCCCTGTTTCTAGCCCAGGCTCCAGCATATGGGCTAGCACCTAGCACCAGAGCCCAGGCTAACTGATGTGGCCTAAGCCCGTATGTCCGAAGACCTTTGGTCAGTAAAGAGATGCCAGCACATAGGCTATCCAATCCATGACAGTAGAAAGCGTGTGTTCCCTACCCCAGGTACCTAAACTCTTGAGGTCTACATCTCAGGACTTGATGAATGTCTTTGCCTATGAGGCCTTCTAGCTATAGGTGGCACTTGAACAAGGACCCCTCACCAAAATGTTTTTCTATTTTAACCCCTGTCTTCAGGAGGACCCCTATCTTCAGGAGATGCCTGTCTCCTGGTCAAATGGTGGAATCCCTGATCTGACCGCTCAGTACAAGGTCAAACTCAACCTTCAAGGAAACATCCTGCACCTCAGCTCAAATCTATACCAGCAGGAAGCAGAAGGCCATGCCTTTATCCTACCCCCACCCATTGATCCTCCCCTCCTCACATCCTCCTGGTTATCTGATGGGATTTCCTGGGCCTTCAGGACAGCCACCAGCCCCAGAAGCAAGAAGATCAGGAGGTTCTTCATCTTCAGTCGCTGGGCTCTCACACAAGGCAGGTCACCTGGGGAATGTCTGCTCCAGAACCTCACAGGGCGCCCTTTATATCCCCCGTGGCCAGGGATGTGTGCCCACTTGGCACCGGCCACGCCCCTCCTGTCCCTCTATCATGGCCAAATCCACATCCATCATGGAAGTGGAAGTTGTTGTTGTTGGGATCTGATGAATATCAACTCAATGTCACCTACAGATGAAGAAAGACACACAATGTCCTGCAATGTCTGCACCACCAAGAGCTGTGCTCACAAAGGACCCTGGGAAGATGGGTGACTCAGGGGCAGGGAGGGAGGGCCAGGCTTCCCTTCGCACCCCTGCCCTCCACCTGCCCATGGCTGCCCTGAGCTGTGTCCCCTGAGACCTGGCTTCTGACCTCCTGATGCTGAGGACGGGGCTGAGCTTCACCACCAGAGAATGTCTGTTTGTTCCCAGATGGCCTGGTCCCTGCCTGGGAGGGAGTCCACTTCACTGTCCTGTCCCTGCATGGATACCCCACCTGGACCTTCCTGTACGTGGGGACACAAACCCCCCGGCTCCAGTCAGTTTAAACATCATCAGGGTAGACCCCCTGCCACGCTAGACGATACCCTGACCCTGACCCACTTCATTCTGCACTGAGGCCAGCTGTGCGCTCCGCAGGACACTGCTTACTCCAGATGTCTTGGTCCTTTTTCACTAACTGGCCAATGCCCATCTACTCAACCACCAGTTAGGGTTCAGTTTCCATAGTTCACAATTTTAAGTTGGCTGCATGAAGGATTCCAGTCAGTCATGAATATTTGTACCCTGAAGGAATCGGTGAAGGGGGGGGGTCACCTGTGTGAGCTCAAGGGGATTCATCTCCAACAAGGGGTTTGACCTTCTGCTGCTTTGTCATCTGAGGACCCCCTGAGAGGACATTTTCAGAGCCAGGGCTGCCCTGGTACAACCGAGGCCCATGTGTGTTCATTTCCTGCCATCTTGTGCCCTGTGGTGGGATGAAAATCCAGGGTCCACCACAGCCTGTCCTGAGCCCACCCTTGTGCTCCTGTTGAACGTCCTTCCTCTGGAGTCCACAGCTTCCCTTCTCATCAGCTCTGAGCACCCACTTGCTCTCAACAGGGCCAGATCTCATTCCCTTTGAGTCAATGATGCTAGAGGCACCGTGACTTCATGTGCCAGCCTGAGTTCATGATGGCTGCCCTGGTTGACCTGTCTTTGGGCCTTAGCCCAGCTTCCTTCCCAGTAGGAACTCTGCCTTCCACTCCCCACTCTGCAGTTCCTGAACTTGGCCACCTGCCCTGAGACCCAGAAGGTCAGCTCTGGAGAAGGGTTTCAGTTCCTGTGGGGCTGTCCACACTCCATGGCTCTTGGAGATGGGTGCTGGTCCCACAATGGCATCTTTGTGCCTGGACCAAAGGTGGACAGGCTCACATTTCCACAAACAATCTTAATGAGCACTCTCTGACAGGCCCTGGGTTGCGCTGAGGAGCTGGCATGGCCCAGGTCTTGTCCTCACTATAGAAGGTGTTGAGCAGGAGGCCTGACATTCTGGGTGTGAGAGGGCGGGGCTGGTGCCCTTTAGGACCAGAGATTAGGAGCAGGCTAGCATTTCCACATCATGGGAGAGGCGTCTCTGTACCTGTCAGCTTGTCCTTCATTAGTACGCATGAGTCATTCCTGGAAGCACCTTACCACATAGGCACACGTGTCTCAGTCCTTGAACAGGAGGAGAATGATATGAACGTGTGATTGACAGAGCCAGGGCCACTCAGTCTGCTGCTGACTTGGGCTGTGACTGAAAGTGCTGAAGTCGGAACCTCAGAGCCCCCAGAAGCTCTGGTAGACATTTCCCGACACACTAGCAGCCTCACAGCTTCCCAGTCTTGTGCCTGCATCTCCTTCTGTGTTTCCCTAACACACGTACTTGAAGAACAGAGGTGAAATGAATTAACACATCGTCATGTGTGGATCAGAAGCATCCTCCACAGGTCCATGTGTTGAAGACTTATTCCCAGCTAGTGGCCCTATTTGGGGTATTCTGCAGAACAAAGGCAAAGGGCTGATAGAAATGAGTCACTGGGAATACGTCCTTCAGCTAAATCTTGTTCTGGCCTATTCTTAACATGCTCAGAAAGAGAAATTTTGCATGTTTTCTTTCATTTGCAGAATTTACATTTACTATGTACATATATTGCACACATATATGATATGAAAGTACAAGGGTGACCACCTGCGGGAAGGTAGAGTCTGATGGACAGACAAGTGACGATAACAGGAGATGGAAAGACAGACATCACTATTTTCTCTCACGGAGAACATACATTTATCTCATTTGGGCACACTTGTTCAGGTCTGCTTCAGAGCTCGCTATTTGTCTATCCCACCGAGCTCTAAACACATCAGGCCATGAAGGGCATTCAGTGACACTGCCTCGGTGGGCCCCCAGTGGCTTTCTTGAGAGATACAGACCTGTAAGAGAAGCAGGTTTGTGCTGGCTAGGAAGCAAGTGTGTCTTTCTCGGTTTGCTGTCCTCTGCCCTGACCCAGGCAGACACCCTGGGCTGCCGCCACACCTTTTCCCACCAGGTCTGAACCAAACCCTGTGGATGGGATTCCACCCCCAAACCACCTCCTACAACTTCAAGCTATTCTTTAGAGCTGTCTTTACATTTGTACTGTTAATTGTTCATTATATAAACCATTCCTGTTCCGTCTACTGTACCATTCTGTCTCCTGATTGAACCCTGATTCATGGAATTTTAAATTATTTAAAAGGTCATAAATATTATGGGGAAAATCAAACAGAACAAGTTGTTCAGAGAGTGTTGACATGGGGCAGGGGCGGGGGGGTAGTGTTTGTACTTTAAGTGGAATTGTCTGAGCCAACCTCACCAAGGTGACATTTGAACACAAAATTGACTACAGTGAAGGAAATGGTTCAGGAACAACATGGAAGGAACACAGGGTACAGACCTGGGGCAGAGAGCTGGGCTGCTTCCAAAAACAGACTGGAGGGCAGGACATTTACAGCAGACGGTACCTAAGAAGACTGGGCAAAGACCAGCTCACCAAGAGCGCAGGGCCAGCAAGGGGGGCTGTGGGCCGCTGTGAGGATATATAGGATATATTCTCTGGGAGAAACAGGGAGACCTGGAGGGCTTTGATACAAGCAACATGTGGTACATTTTAGAGTCCTTCCAGGTGTTATATTAAGAATGGATTGGAGGCAGCAAGTGTAACATCTGGAAAAAACACAGTGATCCAGGCAAGAATGATGGTGTAACGTTGCCTAGCTGGGCAGAAGGGAAGAACAAGGCATGGACTTATATACCCACCCAAATAAAGAGTAAGCGGGAAAGAATCTGAAAACCCATTTTTATGTATTGGAGCACAAACACAAGAGGAAAAGGACAGCTTTACTATGTCCCTGGGACAATTGACACCCACCTGCAAAAGAATGAACTCAGACCTCACATTATTGTACAAATTTACTTGAAATGGGCCTGGCCTAAATGCAGGAGCTAAAACCAAAACACACAGAAAGTATAAATCTCTGACCATGGCTTTGACAAGACAGAAAATAAAAGGAGTAAGAGGCAGATTGGACTTCATCAACGTACAGTGTATAAAACTGGGAGTCACCAAGGGACTCTGTGAAGGAGCTGGAGAGATGACTTAGTAGTTCAGAGCACTTGCTTCTCTTCCAGAGGACCCAAGTCCATTCCCAGCACCATCAGATGGCTCACTGATGGTGAGCTAACTGCCTGTAACTGCTGCTCCAGGAAATCTGGCACCCTCTTCTGGCCTCTTAGGGGAACTGCATTTATATATGCTTATACACTCACACAGATACACACATACGTACAAATAAATAATAATAAATATTTTAAAGAAAGACTGTGACTGAAATTAAATGACAGCATTGACTGTGAGAAATACGTGCAAATTATACATCTGATGAGGATCTAATGTCAGTAAAACATTGGTAACTCATGGATAAACCTAATTAATAATAGACAATGGATTTGAGTAGACCTTTCTCCAGAGGACAATTTTATTTATTTATTTATTTATTTATTTATTTATTTAGTTATTTAGTTAGTTAGTTAGTTAGTTAGTTAGTTAGTTAGTTAGTTAGTTAGTTAGTTTGAAATAGGGTCTCATTATGCAGCTCAGGCTGTTCTGGAACTATGTAGACCAGGTTGGCCTCTAACTCACAGAGATCCACCTGCCTCTGCCTCCTGAGTGCTGGGATTAAAGGTGTGCACCACCACCACCCAGCAGCTGACACTTTGTGTAGATGGAGTCCTGCAGCTTGTCTACTGTGTCTGTCCCCTGAGGTTCATTCATGCTTTAGCATGGTTCAGAAGTTCACTCCTTTCATAGCCAAATCCTCTCCTACTGCTCCTGACACTGAGAGAGTCTTGAATAAACTCTGTAGTTCTACTTGCTTTTATTGATTTTTAGCAACACTAATTTAGGAGAAGTGTGTTATTAGTCCCTACAGAGTTGGACAGTTCTGCTGTAGACAATGGCTCTGGCCACTCTTGCCCAGATCACTCCCAGGGATTTGGCAGTCCTCGGTGAAATCACTTGTTCCTCTCTTTTGCCTGGGTGGGTGTCTGATGGCTGACCTCAGGCACCCGACCACCCATGTTTGGACCATGGCGCTGCCACTCTTTTCTGATTGTGAGTCACACAGAGAACCACGACCATTTCTAAGTGTGCAAGGCTGACTCATGGCTGCTTTTCTCACCTCCAACCTCTCCCCCACACCACAGTACTCCACCTCTTCGTCTCATCAATCTCCCGGTCCTCAGTGAGCACCTGAGGACTTGTGCCCACTCCTCCAGCCTGGCTGCTTCCTGGATGAACTCTGCCACTCTCGGGAAGTTCCGCTGCGGTGGCTGGCACAGTGTGCTGTGGGCAGAGTCTCCTCTTGGCTCTTGTGAGCACAATGATCTGTCCCCATGAACTGCTGCCCTGGGGGAGACCTGCTTTCCTTTTTTATTTTCTTATTTTTATTTTTAAGGATTTATGTATTTTATGAGTTTTAAATTTTTATTTATTTATTTCTATGTTGCATGGGTCTTTTGCCGGCATATGTACCTGTGGACCACATGTGTGCCTGGTGCCTGCTGAGGCCAGAGGAGGGTATCAGATCCCCTGGGCCCGGAGTTACAGACAGTTCTGAGCTGTGCTGTGGGTGCTGGAATCAACACTGATTCCTCTATAAGAGCAGCAGGTGCTCAGAGCCACTGAGCTGTGCTCCAGCCCAGGTTTGCTTTTCCTTCATAAGCTTCTAGAACTATCAGGGTTGTTGACTCCAAATACTAGGGTTGAGTTCTGGTTAATTTAAACAGAAACAGAATTCAGAGAGTTAGCCTAGCTCATTCCAAGAACAGAAATCTGAGCAACCAGACTCAAACCTATATAGCTCCAGGAACATCCCAGATCCATCCTAGGGGGCCTTAGTGGCCTTAATTCAGTCATTGGATGGGAGCCTGCACCATGTCAGCAATGTGATGGATTTTTTTTTTAAGAAGGGTCTTGGGCTGGAGAGATGGCTCAGAGATTAAGAGCACTGGCTGCTCTTCTAAAGGTCCTGAGTTCAATTCCCAGTAACCACATGGTGGCTCACAACCATCTGTAATGAGATCTGATGCTCTCTTCTGGGGTACAGTCAAACATGCAGACAGAACACTGTATACATAATAAAATATAACTAACTAACTAAATAAATAAATAAATAAATGGTCTTACTATGTAGCATTTGGTTGGCCTGGAACTCACCATGTAGATCAAGCTGGCCTTGAATTCATAGAGATCTGCCTGCATCTGCCTCTTGAGTGTTAGGATTAAAATCACCATGCCTTGCCATTTTTTTTCAGAATTGTCTTATGTACTCCAGGCTGGCCTTGAACTTGCCATGTAGCCATGAATGACATTGAACTTCTGATCTTACTTCTATCTTCCTGATTCTGGGATTATAGATGTGCACCATCACATTGGATTTGTGCAGTTCTGAGGACTGGACCCAAAGCTTTGTACATGCTTGTCAGGCATCTACCAACAGAGGTACAGCCTCCTCTGCTGTGATGGCATCTGGGTGTCCGGTGCATCTGTACTAGGTAGTTCTCTTGTTGCTGTGAGAACATGCCTGACAAAAAGCAATTTAGTGGAGGAAGGGCTTATTTTGACCGTCTGTTTAGGAAGGGCTACTGTCCGTTATGGTGGGAAGGCCTGATGCCAGCAGCATAAGACAGTTCATGGTTGTGGTATGACTTTTATTCTAAGTATCACAGTGGACTGAGGTAACATTTCATGCTGTTGTGTGACACTGTTTCTGAGGAAACATGAACAACTGTCTACTCCTCCCAGACAGGGGCTGGTGACAGATCAGAGTAAGGTTATCATCAAAGTCCAACTTGGTGAACCAATGAGTTTTAGGGGGCTGCTTGCAGGATCAGAAATGACGCAGAGAGAGCTGCATCACCAAAGCCCACCCCAGCATGGGGGACAGCTCACAGAAGCTGGAAACCTAGAACACAGTGCATAATTTGTAGGCAATTCCACAGATTGGAGAGTGTTCTTTTAGGTAGTTCAGTTGACCTGAGCCTCTTCCTGACAGTTCAGGCTGGCAGAGAGTATCTTTCATCAGCCTTTCAGATTATATATGCTCCAGGAAGGAGGAGACTAGTGTGTCTGGCCAGTTTCAGGGACTGCCTCATTTCTGTAAGTTGTTTCTTTCCTGAGCTTAAGGAGCTTCCCTGCAGGATGGGATGCTTCATCTCCCTGAGAACATTCTTGTTTCACTTCCCCTTTAGCACCGTGCGTCTTAATGAGTTCCCCTGCATGAGAGAAGGTCTAGGTCTTGGAGGAAACAGCTATACACATGTAGTACTGATTTACACTTCCCTAATTGCTAATGTGTTCTTATTTGTCATTTTATTTATTTTTTTTAAAGATTTTTATTATTTATTTATGTATATGAGTGCTTTATCTGCATGTACAACTTTATGCCAGAAGAGGGCATCAGATCCCACTAGAGATGGTTGTGAGCCACCATGTGGTTGCTGGGAATTGAACTCAGGACCTCTGGAAGAGCAGGCAATGCTCTTAACCACTGAGCCATCTCTCCAGCCCTTATTCATCATTTTAGAAAGCAGACTGTCAGTTTCCAGAGCAGGGATGGGAGAGACTGCTCATAGGCTAGGGTCTATTGTGGGGGTCGGATGCCACAGAACCAGTTATTGGTGGTTGCACACTCCTGAGCACAGCTAATGACATGGAATTGTTAGCTTGGGGTTTTGTGAATTCCCTGCTCCCATTAATTAGGGAGAAAAAAATCATCTGATAGGATTCTAGAGGAGAGACAACAAATAAGCCATGTGTTGAGTGAGCAATGGACTTTTGCAAAGGGGACAAATACTCTAGGGTGCAGTTAAGCCTGGTGGGAGGACTCAGTGTCTGAGGAACTGGGCCAGCTCATTCCCTGGACAGTGGGAAGGAACAGAATTTAGAGGCATGTGGTTCTGAGAAGAGAGGGAAGATGCACAGGGCTGGGATGTGGGAAGGGCAGCGGCCAGCAGGAGCTGTATGACCCAGGCTGGGAGTTAGAAGGAGTAGAAAGTAGCCAGTGTCCTGAAGCTGGATGGGAGGGAAGTTGCCATGGCCAGTGTCCTCTTGGGTCAGGACCACTCCCAGATGGTCCTCTGTGCAGAGGAGGCCACACCTAGAGAAAGGTTGAATTGACCATGTGGCTTTCTCCTTCAGTTCCTCCCAGGCCTTGCTCACCTGGATACAGGACACTTTGCAGGACCCCTTGGGCCATGTCATAGCAAATGTCACATGACTGGAGGTTGCCCAACCTGTGTACTCTGCATCTGGATGCTAACTGATGTCCTTGGACACGGTCTGCCTGAAGCTGTGCCTGCCTCACCCTGGCCAACCCATGCTGGAACTCCTCACAGCCACTCCACACCCTTGTTCTGGAAAGTTGCTCCCAAGAAGGGGAGGTGAGGATCTGAAAGCCATGGCCAGGCTCCCCATGGGATCAGTGTAGGGCCCTGATGGGCCTTGGCCATCCCAACTCCCATGAGCCAGTGGGAAGGAAGAAGCCTCCCTTAATGATAAATACACACTATGAGTCCAAATCTCCTCCCTGGGGTTCCCAATGTCCTCACGTTGAAGATGGGGTGGGTGAGCAGGAGGCTGGAGCTCCAGCCTAACAGTCCTATCAACTATTAAAAGAGGGTTGCGGGAGGCTCTTCTCACATGTGCTGTGTTCTCTGTTAGGTTCCCCGAGCATCGTGCAGACCTGTGAGTTAAGAACAACGGAAGTGTTTGGGCAGATGTGAACACTGGGATAGCAGGAGTGGCAAAAGCAGGGTCTATTGTGGCTGATGGTGGCACTGATGGTGGCATTGTTGATGGCTTCCCACGATCAATTTCTCCCTCTTTCCTCCAGCTCAGACCAGTGTCCACACTAGTCATGACACACCCTCTCCCAGCTCCAAGGAGGCTCTGGCTGATATACAGTGACCTGTCCCTCAGTCTATGCTGGGACTGGCCAGAGAGACAAGGAGAAACTCACTGGGGATGTCTGAGAACCCCAGAGGAAGACCTGTGAGAGAAGCCCACCCTGTGAACCCTTGAATAGAGTCAGGAAGCATCTAGGTCCAGCATGACATCACGAAAGCTGGCCCGATACCTGGATTCCAGCCCAGAGAGCAGAGGCTCAGGCTGTGGGCTCAGCTTGTGAGGCAGGCAGTGCCCTGTGTGGAGGCTGTGTGTCAGAGGACAGCTGTACCATGACAAGGAACAATTAGGGGGATGTGGATGTCGTGGAAAGGGAGGTGCAGGACAGTGAGGAGTCAGGGGAGATGTGGAGCTCCGAATGGCCACCCGCCCATCATAGGCAGCACCACTGCCCACTCCAGCCCTGAGTAAGGAGCCATGACAGGCAACAGGATGTGTCTTTAAAGCTGTAGCAACTGACCTTTCAAACATCAGCAAAAGACACGCTCACCACACTGTGGAAGTCCTAACCCCAAGCAATCGTGCAGTGCTTTCCATGAGAGCCAGCCTTGGATCTGCGTCACTCTGGTTTCAACTGGCTTGGCCCTTCCACAGGGAAGTGAGTCTCCATTACACAGTTATCTGTACCTGTGGAGAGCCAACCTCATGTCAGTGCTGTGCTGGCTCCCACTGGCTTGGCTCCCCTATGGGGAAATGGATCTGCTTTACACAGTTATCTGTACCTGTGGAGAGCCAACCTCATATCCATGCAGTGCTGGCTCCCACTGGCTTGGCTCTTCCACAGGGAAGTGGGTATCATACAATTATTCCATGTTCTGCATCTCTGGAGAGTCAGTCATTCTGTCTTCAGCTGGCTTAGTCTTCTTGTGAAGAAAAGCCTGGAGCTGGTTCACAGCCTGAAGCTCTGGTTGCCAGGAGCCTCCAGCTGTGTGCGCCCTGTCACAGAGATGGAAGCCGGAGGCTGTGGCTCCTGTGACTGTCTTCCTGCCCTGAGCATTTTCCAGACCTATGAATGTTTAGCGTGTGTCAGAACTCCATTCCTTTCTGTGGCTCGGTGAAGCCCTCCCCCTCCCCCAGCCAAAGAACAGACCATGTGTGTTCATCTGCTCTTCAGTTGACAAGCAGGGATTGCATCATGAGATTTTTAGGAAATGTGCTACTGTGGATCTTCATTTCTAGGTTTTCATGCGTCTGTCTGCTCTTCAGTTGACAGACATCAGCACAGATTCCACCATGCTGCTGTGGACCTTCACAGACCCATTTTCATGTGGACGTCTGTTCTCAGTATCTGTGCTCCTAGGTACAGACTTGCCCGGTTACAGGATCCCTCTCCATCCTGACATTTGGAGAGATGGAAGGTTGCTTGGACAGTGACTGTACCATCTCACAGTCCCACATCTAAAGACTGAGGGTCTCCATTTCTCCAGGGTCTTGACAGCACTGTGTTGTTAACTGACATGAACTTGAAGATCCACCCGTAAATGTTTACAAACAAAACCAAAAATTATCTCACCATAGTGACCCAGTGCATTCATACATGAATTCAATCGTTGACATTTAAGTATGGGTGATTCCTGGTAGCCTTTGTCCCTGATGACCCCAAGGTCACACCCCTCCTTTCCGGCTCTAACCCTGAACAATGGCACGTAGCCTTTGTGTACATGCCAGGAGCGGCCTCCCACCTGTGAGAGGCCCACCCTACTCTGGAATGCTAGAGATAAAGGTCCCTTTAAGTGAGGCAGATACACAGAATGTCCCTAAGGGCTCTTCCCTGACTCCTCTCATCCATTGAGCACTGTAGACAGTGATGCCCCCAGTGGTCATTTCCAAAACTGCACCTAAAGTTCCTACTCCAAGAATTAAAATCCTCAGCTGGGTGTGGTTGCCTTCCAGGGAGTGCATTCCCAGGAGGCAAATGAATCAGCCCTGACAGCCCCAGAAGTGCGGGAAGGCTGTCAGTCTTCATTGCCAGCTCAAGGTCATCCAGCTCACCCAGGAGGTCTTCACATAACCCTGGCAAGAGGACCCTGCTGACATCACCAGGAGTTGGG
>CABHPQ010159332.1:0-19308 GCA_902168405.1 Peromyscus aztecus
GTGGGAGCACTGCTAACAGTGGCCAGCTCTCCTACTTACAAGGCTTCATTGGTAACAAAATAATCAAACACAGACATCATCAGTTTGGTCCAGATAAGGGGGGCTCCATGCTTTACTGGGAGAACTTGCTGAGTAGAGTCTACTTAAGTATTGAAAATTACTGAGAGCATCAAAATTCCAGAGATTTCTCTGCTAGAGGATAGAGCTCAAAGGCATATGTTTTCTCACTTTTTATTATTTGCCAAAGTTTTAGGAGGAGATACATCAAAAGGCCAAGCAGGAGGCATCTTTCTGATCATAGGACATTGGGAGAGGAGTGTGATAGTTCAAAGAATGACCAGTGATGATTGCATTTTAAGGGTTTTAGTCAACGTTAACCCATAGGATCTTTACAAAAAGCTTTCTTAGAGATGTTGAAATACTGTCTCATTTGCTTACATTCCCACAATTTCAAATCACAGTAGAATTGTAAATACAAGTTCTTAACTGGGTTTTCTTGGAGATATTTTCTCACTTAGTGAACACATCCATTTTGGGGACTTGTTAGGCTCGTGGAGACATATCATAGAAGCAGCCATAAATAAGTCATTTAAGACTCTTTGTAAGGGTCGAATGTACTTCACTGATTGACATAAAACCCTGATTCCCAAGAGACCTTTCCAGCTCCACTTCTCTTTCTTGATATCACAAAACAGGAGCTAAATACCAAAGCCCAACCCAGTGAAAACCACTCCCTAGTTATGAATTTAGCCTTTGCGACTTAACTGTACAAACCCACCAGGTTAACTTGATTCAGTCATGTCCTCACTCAGGAACTCTCAACAGCTCCTCACTGTCCACTCATTAAACCCCAGTCCCTTTACAAGACCCTCTGCAGACTGGTTATACCAGCTCTACCCTGCAAATGGATCTCATGGCTTCCCTTTCAAAACTTTCTCTGCCATTCCTACTTCCCCGACAGCACATGTGAGTGAGTATTCAGATACCTCCTGGCCAGAAGGGTCTTTAGCAAGTGACTGTCCTGGTGCCCCAACATCAAACACTTTTCTTTGGCTTCCCTCCAAACGCCTCGGCTACTTTTGGTGTTCTGTACACTGACTTATCTTCTTAGGATATGTCATCCTCAAGGTTAGGGTGCCCTTACGCCACCCACACCCCAGTTGCATCTAACTAAGGAAGTCCTCATTGTCTTAGTAATTGTTTGCTAAGAGGAAGAATAGTCAATGTAGGTGACTGTCTTGTGTAAGTATCTTCATTTTATCCCAAGAGCAAGCAGAAGGTCTCACCTCTAACTGTCAATGCCAGCCACCCAAAGGCGGGTGAGCATCTGAATCTACAAACACCCTTCTGCAGTGAACCAAAGTGACCTTACAGCAAAATTGAAAAGACACATTTCTTGTCTTTCCCCCCAGATCCAAGAAGCTAAGTGTCAGAGGCCAAGGATAAGAACACAGTTTTCTAAGCTCACAATAAAGAAGTTTCTGCTTGCCTTGCTTAGAAACAGTAGGAGGCTCTGGGTGGCACTGGGGTGCTGGCTACTTACAAAGAATTATTGCCTCTACTTTAGAAAGTTCTTATTCAATATGGCTCTTGTGGACACTACCTTGCTTTTATTTAAAATATACTTGACTTTTATTTCTCTTTCATCCAAGCCTCGGGTTAAAGGAAGATGAACTAGAAATGGCAGTGCTGAGGCAGATACTCTGGCAACAGGAAAATCAGTTTCCAACAGAGTTCCACAGGCTTCATGTCATAGCCTGTGTAGTGTTGGGATTATAACCATGAGCTACCATGTTCAGTTTCTGGAGTTTTGAGTTTTCATTTTCATTTTTGTTTTGTTTTTAAACAGAATTACTGCTAGGGCGATGGTGGTGCATGCCTTTAATCCCAGCACTTGGAAGGCAGAGGCAGGTGGATATCTGTGAGTTCGAGGCCAGCCTGGTCTACAGAGTGAGTTCCAGGACAGGCTCCAAAGCTACACAGAGAAACTCTGTCCCGAAAAACCAAACAGAATTACCAGAGATCTTATAAAAACTTATTTATTTGCTTATCTTATGTTCTCATTCTCTCTCTCTCTCTCTCTCTCTCTCTCTCTCTCTCTCTCTCTCTCTTCCCCTTCCACCTCCCCCTTGGTACTGATGTTCCATGAAAATAGGATTTCTCTCTGTCCTCAACACCTATAACAATGCCTGGCATACAGTAGAATCTCAGTAAGTGCTTGTCAAGGGACTGTGGTCTAAGTAAGGATATTTTAACAAAGCATTAGTTTTTCTTGATATTTTTATAGGAGATATAACTCTAGATGAAATGATCAAATTAAATAAAGCTGTGGTTATCAACAAAGAGATGGGCTGGGCCGGAAGAGTATGAGATAAGAGTTAAAAGATCTACCTGTGAGCCATGAGCAAAGCTAGTCTCTGACAAACAAATTCACCCACCCAGATGAAGCCTTCAACCAGGCCTCCAAGGCTTCAACATCAAAAGGAAGCCCCTGGGGTCTATATAGAGATATAGGGGTGGGGGATGCCCCAAGTCTGCATTTCCAACAAGGCTGAGAGTGATGTCATGTTCATGACATTGGTCTGTGAACCACATTTTCAGTAATTAAGCTATATGCGACCAAAGTATGCCCCAAACATCATGTTCTTCATTTCATCTTCACGACAGAACACTGATCAGATGGCAATGTTAATGAGTATTTTATTAATGCTCAAGCCCCAGAAAGTATACACACAGGTAACTACAGTGGGAAATACCCCAGATGTGGAAATAAGCAGTCGGTTATTGGCAGACTGCTTAATACATCAGTGGAAAAATAAGGTTTGAAAAATTCTGTGACTGCAGTTTTATTCCCATCTGATTCGCTGCCCTGTTTATGGCTGCTGATATGAAACAAACACACTCAGTTCTACCCGGAAGGGAATCTTGAGTCTTCTTCACACATACTATTTCATTGCTTCACAGATGTTGGAGGAGGAAAGAAAAGTAATTCATAGGCCAAGAGTGACTCCTTCAAGCCCACTCCACACAGATTTTCCAGTTCCTATGCTGGTACAGCCCACACAAAATTTTGCCTCTTTGTGGGGGAATGTGTAAGATGCATTCTTCCTTGACTAGTGCAGAAATGATACTCAGCCCTCCAGATGTTTATATAACAGAGAGCTAAAGATTTATAAACAAAAGAAGAACAGTTGTGCACCAGAGACACTGAGGGCTCCATTCATAGGGATCCACCCGCTGACTTTCCATACCCAGCCAAGCTATTTATTCTAGACTCACCCAGACTATTGAAGGCTGTTTTGTGCCCCTCCTCCTTGCTGCATGGGTCCCAGCATCAGAAATCTGAAAAAGAGTGACCATCTTTAATTCCCTTAGTGATGAGGCTCACCCTAGAGAAGCCACAGAAGGGACAATGTTGAGTCCAGGGTCACTTAAAGTTCTGGCTTGATTTCCAGCCATATACAACCTTATTAACCTCCCCAGACTAGACCACACCTTCTCAAGTGTGAGACCTCACTTCCCTTAAGCCAAAAGATCTAGGCAGGGGCTCCATCTGATGCTCTGTATCCAGGGCAGAGGGCACTATTTTGTCATAGCTTTCCCATCGGTTTGCCTCTCTGACAGGTGGAAATTAAACACCGAAGGGCGGTACCTTCTGAGGAATGAAAGTAGGCTCCAGTCCCACACAGTCCACTGTTGGGTATTATAGAGGAATTTACTCTGGGATAGCTTCTTGCCTTCTAGCACGAAGCAGGGACATCTTGCTGCCCACTCATGTGCATGAACACTTGAACACATTGGCAACCCTGCACAGACTCACTTCATATGCACTCAAATGCTCTTAGACACACACTGTCACTTACCACTTTAACCCTGAACACACAGTCTATGGAATGACAGTTTCTTTCCCTGATTAAAAATCTCTCCCGTACTTCTAAACCCAAAAGCATCTAGCTAATTAGCTACCCTCAATTTGGAAATGTCCTGTCTGGTTCCCCAAATCCCATGGTCTGCAGGGATGGGAAATTAAGAAGTCCTATGCAAATACTTATCAGTGCCATAATTCTTTGACTCATAAGCTATATTGGGTTCTATCTCCATTTGGTTCTACTTATTCTCTGAAGCCAAATCATCCAGTGCTCTGTTCTCACACCCACAGTCCCATCTATTTTCCCAGGTGCCTACTTCTTTTTGGTGACTTCCAGGGTCTCCCATCTTCTGAAATATTGTACAGCTCTTGCCCTTCACATGGCTTAGTGTATTGTGCCTGCAGCTGACAGATGTCATCAGAGTCCCTACCTCCATGGCTTGCCTCTGTGTACATGTCTGTCCCATCATCTGGACTCCCTGTCACCTCTTGCTGGACTCCCCTCAACCCGAATGGTTGCCTAGGTGACCACCGGTTGCCTAGCACCATCTTTTACCAGCCAGATGGGCTTCCTGTCCTTGGCCATTGTGGATCTATCTCTGACCTGCCACACCTGGAGCAATATGTTCTATCTCCCAGGCTGCCTGACCCACGGTTCCACATCCATCTATGTCAAGGGAGGAAATTCTTAGATAAGTAACAAGATTGTCCATTCTGCCAACCTGCAGGCTAATAACACCACTGTATTATTCCAACCAAGTCAGAGCACCTACCAAGAAATAAATCACAAAAGCTATCCCTAGATGGGTCTTTTGAAAATTCCCATTCCTTGTCCTAACTTATCACTATAACAGAGATCACAGTGTTTTCAGGATAAGCTGGATGTCACAAAAGACACACTTCTAATATTGTTTTTTAAATCCCTCTAAATTCTTGATTTGGGCAAATTACGGAAACATTTAAAATCACCCTAATAATAATTCAGAGGTGTAACAATACAAAAAATGACATCTTATTCAAAATCAGAGGCTGCTACTAAAAAGAAGTTGGTTTTGTTGGTTTTGTTTAAGACTGGGAATCATTTTTCTAGGCTGTCTTTGAACTTGCTATGTATCAAAATGACCTTGAATTTGTGATCCTCCTGCCTCCATCCTCCAAGTATCAGGATTACAGGCATGAGCCATTACGCCTTACCGAGTCTCTACCATGCTGGGGAACCAAACCCAGATCTTTGTGTAGGCTGGTTGAGCACTGAGCTACATATCCAGCCTATAGCTAAACTTTTAACTGAAGTACACACTCATGTGTGCTCAAAGTGGAAATAAAAAGCCACCAGTAGCGCCAATTAGAAGCTATCAGATTTGCTGACCTGTCTCTGTGAGTCTGAGCTGTCTTCCTCGAGCCAGTTATATGAATATTCAACAGAAGCCTTTCCAAGATGTACTTTACCCTTTCCATGAAAATGACAGGTTCTGGTCTCCAGTGAGGCACCAGATGATTGGAACACCTGTAGCTTATTTGGAGCGAGGGATGGAAGCCAGGAGACTGCCAACAGTCCTAGACAGGAAAATGTGATGGAAAGAGGGAAAAACTGTGGAGGGAGGAGAAGAAAGGGAGGAGGAGAGGGATGCCCACTGAAGGAGGGTGGGGGCTTTTCCATCTCATCCTGTTCCTGCCTCTCAGTGATGGGGAGGTCAGGAGTTTAGCTCTCAGCTGCCAGCTATCAAACAAGATCACTTGAGAAGGGGCAGGGACTCCAACTTCCAAAGGACTTTACAGTTAATATGTATTTGTAATATATATTCAATGTACATGCTGTTTATATATTATTACATATGTTACGTGTACATTACATATAACATATGTACATTATGATGTGAAGTTATTCAGTATTTCCAAATAGTCAGAGACTAAAGTTCTGAAAATTATTTGGAATATTTCAGTTTGAAAAGAAAGAATAGCTGATTCCCCGGCCCTGCTCATGGACAAAGTGGTCACATAGCTCTTTTATGATCACCAGCCCTGGTGACCTGCAGACTTTACCATTTGTCTCTTAACCAGAACTTACCAAGCTGCCCAGAGCTGGGAATACCACTTGTCCCAGAACTCATACACCACAACTAAATCTGACTAGACCCTATGTCAGCCTTGGCTTTCTTAGATGGATTCATAAAACAGATGCCTGGGGTGGGGGCAGCGATTTCTTTGTGAATTAACAAAATGGGATAACCTTGAACTTCCACACAGACCTGAAAATGTCCCCAAAGCACTAAGTCATCAAACAGAACCCCCGCCTTGCCCTCCCATTCAGAAGCCTCCCAGATAGCAGCTGGCTCTGCCAGTGTGGGTAAAGGATGTTTGAAGTAACCTGTTCATTTGTTTGGGTTTTTGTCTGGTCATTTGATTTTGAGAAAGGGTCTTACTGTGGGGCCCAGACTGACCTCAAACTCCACATCTTCCTGCCTCAGCCTCCCAAGTGCTAAGATCACAGGTGCATAGCACAACACCAGCCTGAAGTCGTCCTTTAACCCAGTTTATAAGCCACGCCTAGTCTGGGTAGCGACTTTCCTGCGTGTGTCAAATTGATTCCCTTTCTTCCTCCTTCCACACCCTCCTCCTTCCTCCTTTTGCACGTCACCCCTTCTCTTTCCTCTTTTCCCTTCTTTCCTCCTTCTCCTTCCCCTCTGCCTCCGTCTCTTCATCTCCTATTCTCACCACCATCTCGTTCTCTACAGTGGTTCTTCTGATAGGTTTTGTTTGCCCCCACTGTGACCTGAACAGGAAGCATTCCTCACAGACTCGCATATTGAACTCTTACTCACAAAACTGAGGCACGTTTTTTGGGGAGAGGATGTGGAAACTTTAGGAGGGGGTGGGGGAAATTTGGTCCTTGGGGATATCTTGCTCCTGTCCCACTCCTGCGCTCTCTCTCTCTCTCTCTCTCTCTCTCTCTCTCTCTCTCTCTCTCTCTCCACACACACACACACACATACACACACACACACTCTTTCTTGTAAGCCATGGCATAAACAATTTTTTGCAAAAGCTCCCACTGCCTCTTTGGTCTAGTATCCAAGTGCATGTAGCTAAGCAACCTTGGGCTGGACCCTTTGAAACCATAAGCCGAAATAAATTTCTCCCTTTAAGTTTTTCTCAGGAATTTTTGGTCGTACTGACACAAGAATAACTAATGAAGTCAGTGATTCATTTTTATAGTCTGATAAGGTTCAGCACCTCCTTCCTATGACTATGGTGCTGGAGATGTGCACAAGGGCTCGAGCGAGGGACCCCTGCTTCTTGCCATTCTATTGGAAAGTACAGTGGCTCTGGAAAAATGCCTGGGGAGCTGGAGCCCTGTGATCCTGCAGTGCCAGCCCTAGCTGGTTGTGATGAGACCTCCTCAGACCAAACGTGGGGCTTGGACAGAAGGGGAATATTAATACGGTTAGGGCCACAGGTAGGTGAGAAGAAACTGCAGAGAAGGTGAAGCTCACAGACCCCCCCTTGTGGAACACCAGGGTTTCCAGGGTCTGAAGTCCAGCTCATGCTCTGGCTGTATATTTCACTGGGATATTTGAGGCAGGGGAATTGTTGTTTTCCACATAACTACCGGATCAACCCTAGTTGTAAAACAGATAATGTTATAGACACAATCTGAACTCTCCTTAGACTGTGGTACATGGAAATGTCCCTTGGGGGACTCTCTGGGGAGTCAAGGGTTCTTGGGTCCTTTCTGTAAACTACTAGGCAATTGTTGCTCTGCACCTTAATCCTCTTAGTTTCACTCCTGGAGCTTCAGAGATGGAGTCCTGGGAGGCAGACTACTCACAGAGCAGGAGGAACGGCCTGGGGTGGGGTAGGGGAGTGGGGCCATTGCTACAGGGTTGACAGCAGGCTCCCAAGGGTTGCCAGGGAAGTATTACTGGAAGTCACACAAGCTGCCCCTCAGTGACTTCCCACCACAGGGCAGGCCTACAGCTCCGGAGAAGGTAAAAGAGAGGTCAGAGTGGACGGCAACTCAGGCTTGAACTGGTTCTGTTCTTCAGTCCTGTTCTGACTTCTCCAGAGAAGCAACCACGTTGAAGGGAAAGGAGGGTTCACCCAGGAAGCTCCTTGCACACTCATCGCAAGGTCTGACAGAGCCAGAACACCTTTGCAGTTTAGGAGGCGAATCCTTTCCAATTTAACGGTATCTTGGAGAAATATCTGAAAACAGAAAGCTTCAACACAGCTACCTTCTGAAATCCACACACATGGAGTATTGTTTTCACTCCTTACTGTGGAATCTTTCCAGGTCTGTGGCTGTGACTGTTTAGCTAAAATGACAAGTCACGCATTAGCAAGCATAGAGGGGCAGTGGCCAGCTGCGGGCGTACTGGGTCTTATCAAGGCAGCCGGGTTATAAGCAGGCTGTGACTCTCAGTTCAGCCTCACTGGGGAACTTACTGGAAGCTTTGCACCCAGGAACCAGGGGCCTGAAGATTCCTCATGTTTCAGACATTGTCCTTAATTTCCATGTGTTCTGGAGACCTTTGAAAACTAGCTCCAAATCTTACAGCTGATGTTTTATTTCTGGTGGTTGGAGAGTCTGGGGTTAGACGGATATACAGCAAAACTCACAGACTACTGTGACTTTGCGTGGATCTAAACACGCAGGTACTCACTTAAGACAAAGCACCCCAAAACACAGTCCAGAAAATGACAGGGGGAGGGGGCACTTCACTGTGCAAAATAAACCAGAAAGCAGATTTAGTTGCTCCCCAAATCTTTTCTTTTCTTTTTTTTCATAGACTTCACTTGTCCAGAGTGTCCTCAAACTCTTTGGCTCAATTGACCCTTCTTGTCTCAGTCTAAGTGTGGAAACTACAGGAGTGTGCTTAATTTATGCAAAGCATAAACCCTAGCACAGCTCATCCCATGCCATTCCATCCTTGCTGATGAGTTCCAAGGGGAGGGGGGTGTGGAAAAGCGAGATTGGGGCCTCCAGACTCTGTCAGGGGTTCATATCCTTATTCCAAGGAAAATGGAGTTGCCAATTAGTGGCACTGAATTCCAGATCTACCTCTTACAAGTCACGTGAGCTCACGCCTCAGTCTCTCCATCTGCAAAATGGGAATATTGGTAATTATCCTATTTTCCTATTTATATATTGCACAGAACTCCAATACTTAGGTGTGAAAACTGCTGTGTGTTGCAAAGCCTTTTTTTCCAGAAATGTTTTGTGTTAGTCTATTGACCTGGTTCATTCAGAGAATAGGCCTGAAACATCACTTAATTTATTTATTGTTTTTAACCAAGAGGAAGTAAAGTTCTCTGAGCTTTTCAAGGCCTGCTGAGTGATTTGAACAGTCTGTTCTCCACCTTGTATGTCAAGTGGACCCTCAACACGGTGAAGTGGTTTTTAACAGCCTGAGCATTAGTCATGCTCAATCAGGAGGGGAGAGCAGGGTGCCACCTGCAGAGCAGAGTTCATTGCCAGGAATCCAGGCAGAGAGGAAGCAAGCAGCCCTGGATTCTAACCCTGGAAGGTCTTGAATATGAAGCTGCCAGATGGTCCCAGTCCATCTGGTGGACTGGCAGCAAGAAAAGAACCAGAGAGGGAACATGATAAGGTACCCTGAATGTATCATCTAGAATTTGCATTCTTGACTCCAACTGTTATTGAAAAGACATCGGGGCCAGGGTCTGAAAGGACGGGGAGTGTTTGGGAGAGACCAAACCTGCCTCCCATAGAATCTGGACCTACCTACCAAATGATTTGGTAGATTGAGAAGTAAATGCATTTTAGAAGCTGGGGTCAGAGTTTTTGGTCAAGAACACTCACAAAGATTGTCTACTAGAAATCTCCAAGGTGCACATCTTGATGGATGCATGACTTAAAGATCACTAAGGTCAAGGTGAACTGAAATTGCAGCCTTGTATTACACAACTCTTGATCTTCAGAATGGCAAGAAAATTACAAGTGCTTGTAGGCAGGAGGTATAGCTAAGTGGAAGAGTGTGTGTCTAACACGCACAAGGTCTAAGGCTTTGGTACCCAGAACCATGGTGTCTTACTTAGGGTTTCTATTGCTGTGAAGAGACGCCATGACCATGGCAACTCTGATAAAGGAAAACATTTAACTGGGACTGGCTTACAGTTTCAGAGGCTCAGTCCATTCTCATTATGGCGAGAAGCATGGTGGCATGCAGGCAGACATGATGCTGGAGAAGGAGCTGAGAGTTCTACATCTTGATCCACAGGCAGCAGGAGACTGCCACACTGGGCATGGCTTGAGCATATATGAATGTGGTAGTTTGAATGTAATTGGCCCCCATAAGCTCATAGGGAGTGGCACTATTAGGAGGTGTGGCCTTGTTGAAGTAGGTGCGACCTTGTTGGAGGAAGTGTGCCACTGTGGGGATGGATGTTGAGGTCTCCTTTACTCAAGCTTCCGTCAGTGTGGCACTTAGTTCACTTCCTGTTGCCTGTGGATCAAGATGGAGAACTCTCAGCTCCTTCTCCAGCACCCTGTCTGCCTGCATGCCACCATTTTTCCTGCCATGATGATAATGGATTGAACCTCTGAAACTGTAAGCCACCCAAATTAAATGTTTTCTTTTATTAAAAGTAGCTGTGGTCATGGTGTCTGTTCATAGCAATAGAAACCCCAACTAAGACAATGAGACCTCAAAGCCCACCTCTACAGTGACATACTTCTTCCAACGAGGCCACACCCACTCCAACAAGGCCATCCCTCCTAATATTGCCACTCCCTATAGGCCAAGCACTCAAACATATGAGTCTACGGGGGACATTCCTATTCAAACCACCACACGTGGGGGGAAGAAAAGATGCTATTAAGGGTGAGAAAGGTGGTCTTTATTGCCTCATTTGCATGTGGATGTGACTGTGCCAATTAAAATTCATCTAGAGCTAGTGGCAGCCAATGGAATGAATATCTACCCACTGGGCTGTGTCTCCTGCAGGTAGCCCCTACCTGAAGAAGTCTCACTAGAGCTGAGGGGTCAGCCACCTTACATTCCTGTTGATTAATAAGTCACATCTAACTTTGCTGCTTTAAACAATAGCCATTGATTTTGGAGAGATGGCTCAGTAGATAATAACATTTACTGCTGTATTAGAGGACCTGAGTTTGGATCCTAGCATTTAAAAAGGAGAACTTACAACTACCTGGAACTCTAGCTCCAAGGGGTCTGACTCCACTTGCTGACCTCTATGAACATCTGTACACACACACACACACACCCACACACACACACACACCCACACACACACACAAACACTATTTTAAAAAAAATAACCATTAAGTAGTATTATGACTCTCTGGCCTTTGATTCCAACCGCTAATGAGAAGCTTTGTCTCAGTCCCTAGGAAGCATTTTTGGAAGTTCTTGAATCCTCTAAGACCTTGGCAGCAACTTTGCCCCAACTAACCTCCCTGTGACACCTCTGACCTGTACCTTTCAGTTGTTTGCATCCCTGTCTAGAAGCCTTCCAGTTTTCCTGGGCATTTCGCTATTCCAGTGAAGGAAACCACGGACCCGGGGAGGCGGGTGTCATGCTCCACAGTGGCACACAAGTGTCAGTAACAGATAGCCCCAGGACTAGGGCCCTGCGTCCTCGTCTGTGCACTGCTCTGTTACCTGAATGTGGGGGGGGGGGGTATGTGGGAAATGTGGACCCACCCCCAGCCTTTCGATGTACTTGAGAAGTCTTTGCAAGAGGAGACTTTGAGGGTCATTTGAGGTCAATTTTGTGTGTCAGTAGGCTAGACCACACCACCCAAATAGTCAAACATCGTCTTAGATCTCATGAAGATATTTTTAGATCAGATTAACCTTTTAAATCAGTAGACTTAGAGTCAAATAGATTGTTCCTCATAACGTGGACAGGTCTCATCAATTCAGTTGATGGCCTTAAAAGTGAAAGTGGTTCCCGCTAGTCAGGAGGAGCTCTGCAGCAGTCTGCCTCTGAACTACCTCTTCCCAGAGCCCCATTAGCCTTTCTGCACATTTAATACCAACTACTTACAATCAGTATCTCCATGTACACACTGTTGATCCTGATTTTCTGAGGAGTCCTGACTAATCCAGGAGTGAAAAGAATCCCACCCAAAGCATGTGCCAGCAGCCATGATGATGCATACCTACAATCCCAGGAAGACTATGAGTTCAAGGTCAGCCTGGGCTACATGAAAAGAACCTGTCAAATAAACAAATAATAAATAAGTTACCACAGTGTTTACTTTAAGTTTGTATCTTTCACCAGAATAGCCATTTAATGGGAGTTCTGAGCACATTTTTCCCAAGAATACAATAGTGTTGTTTGTCTGTACCTGAGTCGTAAACACATTCTTACTTCCCAAGAACAGAGTCAAAGACGTGTGTGTGTGTGTGTGTGTGTGTGTGTGTGTGTGTGTGTGTGTGTGTTTAGATGACCTTATTTTCACATAAACTGTCCTGGGGCCCAAGACCGGAAAAACAAATATTTTTGAAAACGGTGTAAAAAGTTTTCCCTCCATAAGACTGCAGCAAAGTTGCCGTAAGTCTTCGAGTTGGAGCGAAGAATTCCAGTGAGGTTTTCAGGAAGGGAGCCGAGTGGCAGAACTAAAAACAGAATGATGTGTTTAATCCCAGAGTCATCTGAGTCCCAAAACGTAGAGACCTGGAAGAGGTGGCCACACTGACTCCAGTCTCTGCCCAGGTGCTCTGTTGGGCAGCTGTGTTCAGACACCAAGGGCCCTGTGTACAGTGTGACTCCCTGCAGCCCCCCTCCAGCAGCCCTCTGCACGGGCGACCAAAGGTCATTTGACTCAAAAGCTCAAGAGCAACGTCCCCTGTGTCTGTCTCTGGAAAGAGATCTTTATTTTCTGGTCCACACCGCCACCTGCTGGTGATGGCTGAACCTCTGAACCAAGGGTTTGCAACTTCCTTTTAGTCGGTTGTCTTATTCTAAAACTCCATTGTTTGAGGTGTTCCTTTACATCCTGCATGAAATTCTTCCATTAACACTTGCTGTGCCAATTTACAGGACACAAGTTACGCATGTTGACAGAGGGGTATGCAGCAGAATAACAGTCGAGAAGCTAAAAAATAACAAGGTAACGGAACATTCCAGATCTCATTTGGATAATTAGCACCTGCACTTGGCCGTTGTTTGATTGCTTGGTAATTGCAGTTGAAGCTAAGCAGGTAAATCTGATGGGTGCGTATTTGTTTGTGGACAAGGTTAACAACGCTGTTGATGAAGCATCCCCTCATCAGTCTCCAGGAGCCCCATGGTAATTAATGGGCTGTTAGGGAGTTTTTACATATGCAAATCAATACTGAACAGGGAAATGTCTTCAGATGACAGACAACAGGTCCACGAGAAGCAGTGGTTTGTCATTAATGTGCACTACTCCAGAGACATCATTTGGTACAGGTGGCCAGGAAACTGTCAACATGTACGTGAAAAGCCATTTCAGAGGCTTTCAGAGCATGGATGCCCATAAATTGTCACACAGGGAGAGTCGCCAAGTCTGTCAGGGCTGGAGCGTCACATCCTCCTGTTTCAGCCCTAATGTTACTTCTGTTCCATCATCCCTATGCAAATAAGAGAAAAGCATGCATAAAGTCGACAGTAGCCTGGGTACAGCTGTATGTATGCATTAAGGCGAAACTCCCGAGCGGCTGAGACAAACGGGGTCTTAAAGAACCGGGCATTTGTTCTTCCACCAAAAAGAAACACAAGGTTAATGTTTTCAATGAACAGAGAGCTTCCAGGACACTTGTGTGAATGTACAGCATGTGTATAAGCTCTAGGTGGGTGGGACAAGGGGATGGAGATAGGATCAGTCCGCAGGACTACTAACAAGAAGAGGACAAGTGGTCCTTGCTTAGCTGTCCTTAGCTTCCTGTGCCCAGTGATACAACTCATCAGTAGCTGGGTCTGCTCCTACAACCAGATAAACCTGTAGCTTACAGCTGGCTCTCAGTCAATGGTCAATAGGCCACCATGGGCTTAAGAAGTTAAGTGGTAGCTTCATCCTATTGACCAAGCTTACAGCTCCTGAGGCACTAGCATGTAGGGTGCAGGAGATGGCTTGGGGCTCCAGGAGGCTGCCCCTCACTCCTTGCTTAAGATTGACTTTTGATTAGTGCGTGACTTGAAGTCAGTTGTATGTGCCAGGCAGCTGGGGTTATGACTCTGCCCTATGCTCTCAAATGACCAAAGTAGCTTCCCCGCCTATTAAACTCTTAATGGAATTTACCAAGAGTCATTCAAAAACCCTCTTTACCTTGAGGACAAAAGAAATGGTCATTGAGAAAGGTACTGTGGTGAGGGAGCCTGGGAAGCATGGTAGTTGCCCCCGCACAGCCTTTAATAAGTGGTTCACCTGCTCAGGGATCAGGACGCCCCCCCTTTGTGCGACCCTCACTACTTCTCCTTAGGTACCAAATACCGACTGAGAGCCCACATAGAAAGCCTTGTCAGGGGTCCCTTTACTGCAGCCAGATTTCCAGTGCACCTATTTGCCTTGTGTGTATGGAGGGAGGGGGCACGGCGAGGTTGATGTTGGGATGTCCTCCTCAATCACTTCTCCATCTTACTTTTTGAGACAGGGCCTCTTACTGAACCTGGAGCTCAGCAATTTGGCCGTGCTGACTGACCAACAAGCTCTAGCTATCTGTCTGTCTCTACCACCCCTAGTGCTGGAGGGACAGATCCATGCTGCCTAACTCTGCGTGTGGGCGCTGGGGATTTGAACTCAGGTTCTCATGCTTGCACGGCAAACCCTTCACAGACTGAACCATCTTCTCAGTCCCATATTATTTCAACTATACAAAGTAATGTGGCACCATGTGATCATTAGATACACGTATAGAGTATGTAACGATGCACCCAGGGTTGTGAACATTTCTGTCTCCTCAAACTTGTGAGAGTGTGTGTGTTTGTGTGTTGATGAACACATGTAATGACACACATGTTTGGAATACAGTGTTATATCCAGTTATGTACACAATATGTGCAGACCAAAGCAGCACTGGCTTCTGGGTCTCTGGGGAACCTTACCCAGCCTGGGAACCCATTTATCCAATTACAGTCGTCAGCTTTCATTCATAATGAACTAACATGTAAGGCGTTGACTGACAAGCCCCTGACCTCTGTGGATGCCTTATGAATGAGACAGGATTCCATCTCCTAAACAGCCTCTCCATCTTTCCTTCCTTTCCACACCATCAAAATCCCACGCTTTAGTAAATCTCAACTGCTGGTACCAGAGGAGGGGCCAGGAGAGGAAGTGAGAAGAAGAGGAGGGGAAGAGAAAAACTGGAATTCCACAGACTATGCGCTAAAAATGTTACAAGCAATATCTTAATTCTTACCACAACCACCCTCCCAAGAAAATCCTACAGATGCAAAAGTGCAGTTAAAGAGGGTTGAAGATTTGCCCAAGAAGAAAAGTGGTTGAGTCCTCTTATCAATGCAAACCATTCAACAAGGAGTATTTGCACATGAAAAACAGAACACATGACTGAAGTCCTAGAGAACAAAATGAATCTCAGGGTTTAATCCATTTAGTATAGACAAATAGTAGATGTTATGCTATTTACCCTAAGTAATTCAGATAATGGCATTTTGCCTTTATGAATACACATATGTCCACATTTTCATTTATATACACGTGTGTGTGCATGTGTGTGTGTGTGTGTGTGTGTGTGTGTGTGTGTGTGTGTGTGTGCCAGAAGGACTAGTGTGATTCAGTTTCTGTCTTGTTAAGGAGTTCATGTCACAGCTGGGAAATGTGTCCTACACAGATCCCCAGGTGCTACAGCTGACTTCATGCCCCGAGGCCACATTTCCCACCAGCTGCGTTTGGCAATAACAGAGTACAGTCAGAAATATTATCAAGACAGGCTGTTCTTGGAAACCAGGTGTTCCGTTTTGGTTTCTATCGTTGTGATAAAACACCATGACCAAAAGCAACTAGTGGAGGAGAGGGTTTATGTGACCCTAACTTCCAGTCACCATGCTTCATCAAGGGAAGTCAGGGCAGGGGCTCAACACAGGAACCTGGAGTCAAGACCTAAAGCAGAGAGAGCAGAGGAACCCTGCTTACTGGCTTGTTCCCTATTATACACACACACACACACACACACACACACACACACACACACACACGCACTGTGTATATAACACTGAACTTTGGGACTTTGGATTAGGAAAACAGTTGAGTGCTTTAAGTCAGGCTTAATTGGCCATCCTAGTAGGAACGTGGAAGACAGTGGTGCTGAGGGTGGCTTGAGTAAGAATGGCCCCCACAGGCTCACATATTTGCATGCTTAGGGAATGGCATCAGGAGGTGTGGCCTTGTTGGGGCAGGTGTGGCCTTGTTGGGGCAGGTGTGGCCTTGTTGGAGGAAATGTGTTACTGGGGAGTGGGCTTTTGGGTTTTAAATGCTCAAGCCAAGCCCAGTGTCTCTCTCTTCCTGCTGCCTGTGGATCCAGATGTAGAACTGTCAGCCACCTCTCTAACACAATATCTGCCTGTGTGTCTCCATGCTTCCTGCCATGGTGATAATGGACTAAACCTCTGAAACTGTAAGCCATCCCCAAAGAAATGTTTTCTTCTAGAAGAGTTTTCATGGTCATGGTGTCTCCTCACAGCACTAGAACAGTGACTAAGACAGAAGTTGGTACCAGGAGTGGGGCATTGTGACAGGCCTGACCATGTTGCTTGTCGGTGGAATGTGGACTTTGAGACTTTGGATTAGGAAAACAGTTGAGTGCTTTAAGCCAGGCTTCATTGGCCATCCTAGTAGGAGCATGGAAGACAGTGATGCTGGGGCTGATTTCAACTGTGGGGACCCAGCTCAAGAAGTTTCAGAGAGGAAGAATATTAATATGCGGCCTAGAGACCACTCTTGTGATATTTGGGCAATGAATATGGATGCTTTTGTCTGAAAAAAATCTGCCTGAGGCTAAATTCAAGAGTTTTGGATTAATGGCATTGGCAGAAGACATTTCAAAACAGCCTAATATTGACTGTGTCCCATGATTGTTAGCGGCTAGTCTTATGCAGATCTATAATGAAAAGGAGCAAGCTAAGAAAAGAAAATTAAAAAACGTACAGTTTGAGGAGAAAGGGGGCACCAGGAAGTATAATGGAGCTAAGTCCAGTGCTCAAGGAGACAAAAAGTTTAAAGGAAAGCCTGGTCCTAAATGGAAGAGAGGGGGTGGTGACCTCAGGGCAAGACCCCACTCAGCTGAGCTTCCAACTTGTGAAAAAGAATTAAAGGAAACCTTAGGGCCAGGTATGGTGGCACATGCTGCTAATCCCAGGACACTGGAGGCAGAGGCAGGTGGTCTACAGAACAAATTCCAGTACAGCCAAGCTTAGGCAGTGAAGGAAACCATTGAAAACAGAAAGCTGGTGAAAATGTATTTGAATGAGGGGGCCATGTTCCAGCCCAAACAAGCAGCAGAACTTGGCAGCTTCAGCCACGTGGTTCTGACTTTAGGGTCAAGGATAAAAGAAAGGGGTTATGGAATCTTCCTCTGTGACTAAGAAAAGCCACTGACGCCAGGCATATGCCAGTGGTGTTACTGTATAGAGGCATAGAGAGACTGTGTGTGAAGCTATGAAGGTGAAGCCTGGATTGCTTGGAGACCCCAAAGTGTTGGAGATGTCAGAGCTATGGGATACCTACCAAGGAAAGCTGCTAAGAGGGAGTGGAACCAGCCCAAGAGAAAGAAGTGCGTTGGAGTCAACAAAGATGAAAGGCGTTGGAGATCTGAAGAGTGTTTTGACATCAGACAAGGAGATGCAGAGCTTGGAGTTTGTGCGGCTGGTTTTGGGTCTTGCTTTTGTCCTCACCATGCTCCTTTTCTTCCCCTTTGGAACGGTACTGTATATCCTGTGGCATCATGTGTTAGAAGTTTGCTATCTGCTTTTTTACTTTGATTATATAGGGGATTGCAGTTAAGAGATTGCCGGGAGTCTCAGGGTTTGTTCTGGAGAACGGGCACTAACTGTGGCACCTTGCTTCATGGAGACACTCTGCTGCAGTAGCTATGGAGACCTAAAAGTGCCCCAAATAGTGTGGATAAATCTCACGTACAGTACCGAGAGGACTGAGCAAAGCCATTTGCAAAAAAAAAAAAAAAAAAAAAAAAAAAAAAAAAAGTGGTACTCTGGCAGATAGGTGTGAATGTTCCTGTTAGGAGCAGAAGAGTGGCCCCTGTAAGGGGTGGGTAGTGACTGTGGGTGTGTGAGAACACCATCTGTGAACGCCCTCTTTCTGGTGCCAGATGCTGTTTAGAGAGGTGAGTGTGAGCCGAGAAAACCAATGGCACCCTATAGTGAGAATCATTCACACTTCTGGGTAGACTTTAAGTGTTTTTTAAAAGATGCCAGGCCTTGTGAAACACACCTGCGACCCCAGCTTTTTGAGAGACTGAGGCAGGAGGATCACAAGTTGCAGGCCAGCCTGAGCTACAGAACCAGACTGTCTCCAAAGAAAAACTATAATAAGCAAAACATGGGCTGCGTTTTTTCTTTGGCCATTCACGGAATTATCAAATACTGAGCCCTAACTCTCTTCATCTTAAGGGGTCCGCAGTTTAACGGGAAAAAGATAGGGACCGAGTACTGTGAGAGTCCCAGGTTAACACGGGGAAGGGGGGATTTTGCTCTGGGAAAAGGTTCTGTGTACGTGACACTGAGTGAGGAGTATATGGCACAGCATACGTTTGCAGCTTAGGAAGTCAGATTAGGAAAAAAAAATAAAATCTTTGTTTTATATAACATACGTAGCCCGCTCAGGTTCAAGAGTGAACATCTTGGGCTGGAGTGTTCCTCTAGTGGGTGCAGGCACTGGGTTGGATCTAGATCCGAAGAAAGAATTTCCATTTATCAACCCCAAAGTAGTGTGAGAGCTGAGAAGCAAAAAGCCCGGTGGGCACTAGGAGCTGTACTTCTGTTCTCAGTGGCCTCCTCCTGGGTCAGGCCAGGACGATGCCATTCGGGAGACCACACTGAAGGCAGAGTGGAAGAGCTGCTCTTTCCAGAAGAGCGCTAAATTTTAAGAGCACCCTGAGTTCACTGAGACGCCCCCCAAAATGGCAAGACTTAGTCCCTCTTTCTCCTAAGCAATTCCAGATCTTGTCCAGCAGAGGGCGCTCGAGAAGAGCCGGCCGAAAAGCGCGCTTGAAACCAGTTATTTAATAAAACACCAACCAGGTGCTCTCAGGACTCTGTTGTTGCTGCTCTCTGGCTCTCCACCCCACAGCACGGTGCCCGGGGCGCTCTCCACCCCACAGCACTGTGCCCGGGGCGCTCTCCACCCCACAGCACGGTGCCCAGCCCCCTCCACTGCCGATGACGCAGGAAACAGGCCCTGAAACATTCAAAGTATACGATGGTCACTGCTGAGGGTCAAACACCGAAGAACT
>CABHPQ010159333.1:16710-28728 GCA_902168405.1 Peromyscus aztecus
GCTTCCTAGTCAAGGTCCCATGTTCTTAGGTCTTCACATGTATGTTCTCCTTGGCACGGTTTATCACATGCATTCAATACTGTACCAGGGCATGATAGGCAGGCGATGTCTGAAGTTGGTAGCTGGGTGCGGTGGAAGGACTCAGAATCGTGCATTGGTCCATTTTCTGATGCTCTTACAATAGTCTGGGTACCTTATAGAGAACGAGGATTTACCTGCAGTTTTGGAGGCTATAAATCCAAGATTGGGCAGCCCCATCTGTCAAGTCCTCATAGTGGACGTGAATTCACAGTGACAGAATCACATGTTGAAGAGATAGAGAGAAAATTGGAGCCCTGGTTTGCTCTTTTCATAATGACTAAGTCTTGTGAAAATCAATCAGGATCTTGTGAGAACTACATTAATCCTTTCAGAGGACAGCTACCCAATGACCTAATTGCCTCATGCTAGACTCTACCATTTACCCATCATCATCCAACGGCATCACATTCACTGAGGACAGAGCTCCCAGCACTCTTGGAACTGCACTCAAACCATATCCAAATGCTACCAATTCGGGGGGTATTTTCAAATCCCAGGTCACCAGCTGGTGGTTTGTGTCAGGTCTAGGCCACTCTGGGATTATTTATGTATTTATTTTGGTGTGTAAAATGGACTAGTACCTCCATATCTCCCAGGGATGTTGTAAGAGTGTAAGGAGACGATTCCCAAGAAGACACAGAACCCAAGTTAGGACTCGATGTGTGCCCTTAGAGTTCTGTGTTCTTGAATGTGAACCAAGGCTTGGGACCTCATAGACAGTGCCTGTCTTCAGTTCTCACTTACTGCTGAGTAGCAGGTGGTCAGTAGGAAACTGTAGAAAGACCTTGCTAAAACAGGGTAGGGTCAAGGTACCAGAGACAGTTTTCCTTCTTTTTTTATTCCTCTGATGACAATACAGCAAGAAAGAGACTTAGCAAAATAAGCCCAAGTGAAGATGCAGTTACATCCCGGAAATGACAGAACCCCTCCAAACTGTACTGTATGATAGCGACAAGGCTCTAGAAAACAGATTGAACCTCCGAGAACAACCTGTCCAGGGCACACGTGCCAACACTGGCCTGGGTGTTTCCCTTAAGGTACTTGTGACATCTGCAATCAGATGTTCTTCAATGAAGGGACTCACCCCAGTGATGTGTGTGTGTTTGGAAAGCCTTAAGAGCAAACACTGAGGCTTGTGGGAAAAGAAGAAATCTGTACTCAAGACTCTAATCAGCTCCTGCCTCTGTTTCCCACCTACTGCTCTACCACACAAATCTCAGACTTGTAAGCCCCACAACCATGTCAGTCAGTTCCTTAAACTAGACCAGTTGTTCCATGTCTGTCTGTCGGTCTCTGAGTCTCTGGTGTGTGTCTCTCTCCACACACACTCTATTGGCTATCTGTCTTTGGGTAACCCTGAAAAATACATATATTTCAAACAAGCACAGAGGGGTGTGTGTGTGTGTGTGTGTGCATGTGGGTACGTGTTTGTGTACCTGTTCGTGTGTGTGTGTGTGTGTGTGTGTGTGTGTGTGTGTTCATGTATATGTGTCTGTTTATCTGTTCACGTTGGTGGGTGTGAGTACACACCTATGTGTGGAGGCTAGATCTCAAGTATCATTCTTATATGCTGTCCACCTTTTTATTCTGAGATACAGTCTCTTATTGGCTTGAAACTCACTAATTAGGATCAGCTAACTAACCAGCAATTTCCAGGAATCCTCTTGTCTCTGCTTCCTCAGTGCTGGGATTATAAGTGCACATCTGGCATTTACTTATTTGTTTGTTTATTTATTTATTTGTTTGTTTGTTAATGTGGACTCTGGGCTCAAAGTGCTTGTAAAACAAGCGCTCCACTGACTGAGCTATCTCCTAGCCCCTAACAAGTGGATTTGATTGCATGAAAAATGTATCTGAATCAACTCTAAAAATGAAACTCCAGGCTCCTATAATTTCATTTGTATAAAATTCAAGAAACTGTGAACTAATCTGTGGTGACAGAAAGCAGATCCGTGGTTGCCAGGGGCCTGGGCAAGGTGACAGAGATTTGGGGGAACGCTCAAGGGTGATGAATGTGCTTGCTTCCTCAGGGGTGGTCCTAGTTTCAAGGGCGTTTACAGACGTCAAAAACTTACCCACACGCACACTAAAATATATGCAGTTGATTGTATGTCAGTAATCCCCTAACGAAGCCTTTTATACTCTATAAAAAAAAAAAGAGGGAAAGGGACACAAAAGTGTAAGGAGAAAAATATTTAAAGCTCAAAGTGGAAGGGATTTAGGTGGCCCTCCTGGTTCCCCTTTTTTTCTGCCCCATGCGGTCCTAAGGTTTAACAGAGTAAGGTGAAGAGGGTACCACTCCCTGTAGCAGGCCCAGACTCAGCTTCAAGGATTCTGGTCACCCATTCCACTTCCAGACATGAGGCGACAATGAGAGAGTCTGTCCCCTGACAACCCAGGCTTTATTGGAGATGACCTAGGAATTCAGAACCTGTTGGTCATAGAGTCTGTTGATCGAGACTATCAGGATGTCCTTGGTGGCTTTTGTGTATATCACCAAGTCAGATTTCACCTGGAACCAATGTTTCCTGCTAAAGAATGGAGCACAGAGTGTCTGCCTTCTGGCTACAATACAGGTGTAACTGGTCAGAGAGCACAGGCTTCCAAAACCATTTAAGCTAGAAAACAGGGGGCAGAGAGATGGCTCAGTGGTTAAGAATGCTTACTGATCTTGTATAAGACCGGAGTCCAGTTCTCAGCACCCACATCAGACGGCTCACAACTATCCATAACTCCAACATCAGGGGGGATTCAATGCCTTCTCTGGCTTCCATGGACACCTGTATCCTCACCCCTTCACACACATACCACACATACACACACACTGGAAAAAAATCTTTTTAAAGCTGTCAAATGGTAGGATTAAGAGAATAAAAATCAGGACTGGAGAGATGTCTCAGTGGTTAAGAGCACTGACTGCCCTTCCAGAGGATCTAGGTTCGATTCCCAGCACTCACAACTGTCTGTAACTTCAGTCTGACCCAAGATATCCAGCACCCTCTTCTGACCTCAGCAGATACCAGGCACACATGTGGTGCATAGACATACATGCAGAAAATCATCCATACACAAAATTAAAGTAAATAGAGAACACAGAAAGCTGTTTCCCTCTTAGTGGGGTGAGAAGCAAAGAGCATTTTTCAGTAGACGTGGTAGACCCAGCTTCTACTCAGATGGAACCTTGAGCAAGAATGTTAGCAGTCATGCAGGAGAAGTGCTCAGGTGCCTCCATAGATGGATGAGGAAGAAAAGGCAGATGTGCAGGAAGGGAGCCGCAAAGCCCAGGAGGAGGACAGAGAGGAGCCTTCCATTTGTACTCGCCGAGAGCCATGGGAAGACGGAACTCGGTGTGGCATCACAAACCACCAGCAGATACAGATGACCACTGCAGACACTACCCACTGTGAGTGGCTCCCACCTTTATTAGCGTTCCTTGTCTATATGACATACCTTGGAGTTAGAACCACTGCTGGAGTATTTCAGGTAAGGTTCTGGTGCCCAGAATAAGCAATGAAGTGAGTTTGAGAATCTTCTAGAGATAGCTAATCATTCCCTTGAGGATCATGGCCATACACATTCCTCCATCACACAGCAGCTTAAATGGAGTTCTGGATTACAGAAACCAGGGTTACTGGAGCCTCCAGGCTATGTGGGAGACAGAGGGCCTGGGCATTCAAGATCAAGGTGTTGGCCAGGTTGGTCTTCTCCAAGACTTGCAGATGGCTGCCCACTCACTCTGTGGACACATCTTCCTTCTGATCTTGTCCCTGGCTTACCTGTGTATGACTGACATTTTGGATGCAGAGGCAGGTGTTGAAGTTGTGCCTGTGAAAGGAAAAGTTCTGGAAATAGGAAGCAGAGAACCCTGGGGCACGAGGCTGAGAGCCGGCAAAACCACTAAACTTACATTCAACGATCTCTGGGATCTGTGAGTCATCATGGCGCACACCTGTAATTCCAGCACTCGGGAACCTGAGGCAACAGGATTGAGAGCTCAGTGCCAGCCTGGGATACACAGTAAGACCCTGTCTTAAAGGATTAAAAAAATATAGAGTGGTGTCCAAGAGAGTTTTCTGGTAGATATTTTGATTGTGGTATTATTATCTGCTTTTTCTGAGTACTCTTTATGGACCATAAAAATGGGTATGGGTTACCAACTCAAGGGACAGTGATGGGGCTGGAAGACAAAATGAGAATACCTCTAAGAAAGCTTTGAAAGCTGAGACCAGAGTCAAACGCCTGATGACAGATGCAGGGATGCTTGACATTGCCGAGGGAGCCCCATGAAGAGCAGCTTTCCAAACACTCAGCCATGAGATGGTCCATGGGATGGGAAGGCATGGATCCCAGGACTATGAAAAGTGATTCCTGCCTGTCAAAGTTGTCACAGACAAGATATGGTGGCTGCTCTGCTGTTTGAAAACTATAGGCTTGTTTTAATTTTTAAAAGTGACCGTGGAATATTTGGATATTATTATTATTATTAATTATTATTTAATTTGAAATTTGGGACTGAGGAGACGGCTCAGTGGGTAAAGTACTTATCATGAAAAGATGAGGACCCAAATTAGGATCCATAACACCCACATACACAGCCAGGTGTGATAGTATGCATCTGAAACCCAAGCTGTGGAGATGGGCCGGGACAGAGACAAGAAGATTCCCCAGAGCTTACTGGCCCAGGCCATCTGAGCCACTTGGTGAGCTCTGGGCTCAGTGAGAGACTCTGTCTCAAGAAATGTGGAGAGAGATTGAAGAAGACACTCAACGTGGATCTCTGGCCTCCACATGTCCTTATACATGTGCATTTTGTGTGTGTGTGTGTGTGTGTGTGTGCGTGTGCTTAAGGAGATTATTTTAGTTAACTGATTATTTATCATCGTTATTATTGTGTGTATAGTGTATGTATGTGGGCATGAATATGCCACAGCACATGTATGGCTTCTATTCTTTCCTCCCACCTTTATGAGGGATCAAACTCAGGACATCAGCCTTTACCCACTGAGTTGTATCACTGCCCCACAGAGTTTCTATATTCACTCTCTAGAGCTCACATCAAGCCCAGGATTGGTTTTCGCTATCAACGCTTTGCAAATGGACTTAACTGAGGCTGATGCAGGTTGGGGATATCGCCAAAGCCAAGAGCCAGGTGGTAACAGGGCCAGAACCCAACCCTCCTGCTAATTCCCCCTGATTTCCCACTTGCATTTAAGAATAATATAAGCAAGATGTTATATGTTTTTGAATCTTAAAAAACATCTTTTAAAATAAGATTATTGTTTTTCTAGATTCAAGTCGGGCCTTGGAAGTGGGGAAAGAATTGAGAGAACTTGGAAAGACTGGGGAAGAACATGGCCAAAATGAGCAACAGCTTGGGAGAGAAAGAGCAAACACTCCCTCACCAGAGGGGAAGAATTTGTTCACTGCATGCATGGTAAGTACCACAGAGGCGGGAGCTGGTGTCCTGTAACTTCTTCTCCTCTCCCTCCCCACTTCCCAGCTGGGAGTACAGTGCATTCTGAGCTGTCAGCCAGGCACCATGTTATAAGACCAAGAAGAAAAGTTCTAGAATGCATTTGAAAAATGACTTGCTGTCTTTGTGTGTGTGTGTGTGTGTGTGTGTGTGTGTGTGTGTGTGTGTGTGTGTGTGTGAAGTGGACATGAGACACTTGACTATGCCACCATGGGTGCCACACCTTACTCTGCAGACTCAGGTGCCAAGGCGTAGAATGGATGATGAAATCACCCACACACAGTGTTGGGGGAGACCTCTTCCTGTAAGTCAAGGCCTGAAAAGTCAGCGATGCCCAGACCCTTGCTGATATATCAAAAGGCTCATTTCCACATATCTTCTGCGCAGGCTAAAATGACTTCCTCATTTATGGCAAACCTTACAAGCACCCAGAGGACCCCGGACAGCGTGGCTAAGCCACAGGCAAAGCTCAGAAGGAGCTTTTCCAATATCATCCAAGGCTTTGTGGGCCAGCGCACACAGCACCATAATAGACGCTTTCTGATCCTTCTCACACTGCACCTGGCTCTCCCTAGTATTGGTCCTATTACATTTTTAAAAATAGCTCTCAAGTAATTTGTGCGCTGAACTGGCTACAGGATGGAAGAGGGGGAAAAAAAAACCCACCTGAGTACATTCTCTGTGTTCCTATCAACCAGAGACCAGGAACAGCAGAGGCGGTTTGTCCTGAGCTAATTTTCAGCATTAGGGTTTATCAGAACCTAAATTCTACCCTAATAAACGCTGAGACAGCAGCCACTCTTTCAGCCACTTATTCAGGTGACCAGGGAATTGGCAGATGAGTTAAAATTTTCCGTCGGTGACAATACACAGCTGTTGAGGTGCAAAGATCCAAGACTCTAATCAGACCAGGTTATATAAGTAGCAGTGACTCATTATCTCTGCTTGCCGGATAGGTTTCATCCTGCAGCCGTGGCTGTGCGGGGCCACGACACAGCTAATGGGACATTGACAAACAGAAATACCAGCTTAGAAGACAGGAAGTGTGGAGCCCCCTGCTCCCTTCCAACTTTGCCCACATTCTTTCCTTTGAAGTAATATAAAGTCCAAGCGAGACTATTTTCCTGGATTTATTCTTGAAATGGTCCTATTGGGTTGGTGAGATGGCTCACGTGGGTAGAGGCACTTGCTACCAAGCCCGATGACCTGGGTTCAGTCTCTAGACTCACGGTGGAGGGAGGGATATGACTGTTGGGAGCTGTCCTCTGACTTCCACATGCACGTGCGAACACACACACACACACACACACACACACACACACACACACACACGTGCGCACACACAGAGGTGAAGTGAGGTTTGTTGATGGCTCTATAAATAAATTTTTTTATTTTTTATTTATTATAAATAAATAAATTTCTCCCAAGTTCAGAATTTAGTGAAGCAAAGAATAAGTGGACGTCCAGTGATGTGAGCCCTGTCAGATTTATCATCTATCAAAGCTCTGGAGGAGTGTGGCTGAGGTGGTAACGGAGCTGGTGGCACTCCTGGCTCCAGCCTCTACAGACACACACAAGACACAGTCACCTGTCTGGGAAGACAGCCTATCCAAGTTCAGCTGAGGCACTTTCCAGGACTCCAGGACTAGAGAGACTCTCAAGAGCACATCCTGAGATCCCAGCCTTTTGGAGGACAAACCCCATCCAACCGAGAGGCATGTGCCCTGGGCTGTGACTTCTGCCCCTGGTGGGAGTGGGGGTACTCTAGGAGAGCCGATGTTACTCATGGAAACACAGACATGAGCAGGGGTTTTCTTAGAATGTCTCTGCTCTTTGTTTTCAGCTGTTGGGTTGAACCATCCAACCAGTGGGCATCCAAGATTGTGTGTGTGTGTGTGTGCCGTGGGAACCTTCTGAACAGTGCACTCCCACCTTGAGGAGGGAGTTCCTTTATAGACTTATTCTGGGATCCAAGAAGGGCAGTTGAGAATTTGCCTTCAGAAGACTCTGACTGGGTCCCAAGAGTAGATTAGTTTAACTAATAAATTCCCTCCCTCATCTGCTCCTCACCTCCTAATCCCAAATGTCCACGCTATCTATCTACCACATGCTCTTCATAGATTCTGCAGTGTGGTTAAGTAACAATATATAAAGACATTCAATAACATCAGTATAACAACATAGACAAAATCTGAATGCAAACTCACTCCTACTTGAAAATTCCAAGCGACACAGGGAGAGCCAATAATCAAAACCTCTTCTAAGGAAAGTCCAAAAAAATTGAAGTCCAAAAGAATTATGATCCAAAGTTAAATTTCCTTAACACATAGAAATCAAAGTCCAAAGAAATTAAAGTCCAATTCAAGTTTTTATTTTTCCTGTGACTTGATATGCTAAGAAATGAATGTCCAAAATTTCATTTCCCAATTTCCAGTTCTGCTCAGCCTCAATCAGAGAACCCTGGTGCAATGCCCTGAGCAGCTGCGGCCTGGGCTGATTTCCATGGGAAAGGGTGTGGCCTCCTCCATGGCCTCTCTTGAGTCTCATTTTTAAAAAGAGTTCAAAGAGTTAATAAAACACATAAGATTATTATAGTATCAGTCTCATATTCCACAAAACTTAGAACCACAAGCAATCCCCAGTCGCCAAGGAAGTTATCCGAGCAAAATTGCTTTTTCAGAGTCCCATCTTGGTGTTGCCAGAGGCCTAGCAATATTTGGAAGATAGAAGGAAAAAAAAATCTGTGGATTAAACCACAATTTAGGTCCTGAAATCTCAAATCTTACCCAGGGTTTATATATTTAACAGTCAGAGCCAAACTGGGGTGAACTCTTGAACGTGAACAAGTCATGTGAATCCAAGCAAATGCCTAATCTCTCCATGTTGCTTTCCCCCAGCTCTCTGTCCCGGATGACATATAAAGTGACAGAAACAATGGCTTCTGAGACATCTAATCCGCCCTTCTGACCTGTGCCTGGCATAGAGACACAGTTGTGCTTTGGAGATCATGTGCTGGTTGTGCAGTTTAAACCCTTGGCTCACACAGTTGAAGCTTCAAACACAGGCCTGCCCACCAATGCCTAAGGACCAGCTAGCCCACTGACTGGGCAGGAGATGTCGCAGCAACTATGGTGAGCATGTGCTTGGCTCGACCCTCAGCAACCTGCTCCCTCCAGTCTCGAGACTGAGCAGCTAATGTCCTTGTTTTCAAATCTCTGCAGCCAACTGTCCTTGTCCCACCAAGAAAGCATCCATGATCAGAAAGACCACATTCATGGTCAAACTGGGAGACTTCTGTGGGCGCAGAGGGGAAAGAATAATAAATACGATGGTAAAAGTAGTCAGTGTCCTGGGTGAATTATAATGTGTGGCTGGCTGTGCCATCAGCAGGACTGTCTTGCAAAGTGAGAGCCCCTTTCCCCGGGGAAGTCCTTCCAGATGAGAGGACAAGAAATTTCCTAAAGTAAATTGAGGGTCAGATGTTGGTCATGAGTTAACCAATAGGTGATGTCATCAGAAATGGACTTGGGTCTCTGGATTCCAAAGCCAAGGTCCTGTCTCTCCAATGCTGGTGGCCCATTTCTTTCCAATTCTCCCAGCCCCCAACTCTACTCCAGCAGGCCATGCTATAGTTATTTTTCTTTGGTAATACTTGGGGCTGACCCCAAGGCCTTGAGCTGAGTGGCCAAGAACTCTACCACCAAGCTGTATCCTAGACTTGTGGGTTTTTGACACAAGGACTCACTGAGTAGCTCAGGTTAGCCCAGAACTCTAGATCCTACCTCACTCCCTTAGATAGGCATGCCCCGCCATGCCCAACTCTGCCGTGAGTGTGAACATCTTTCTAGCCCCTTTCTGTTTGAGGTTTTTGAAAAGGTAACGTGTATTCTTCTACTCCACAAGTAATAAATGTTCACTGTGCAACTCTTTTCTATGACTTGGAAATTTTGGAAAAAAAAAAAAGTATAAAGAATTGACTGGGCATAGTGACACACATCTGTAACCGGAATACTCAGGAGGCTGAGGCACGAGGTCAACTATGAGGCTATATAGCAAACCCTGTCTTTAAAGAGCCAATGATTAATAAATAAATAAATAAATAAAATCAATTATATTTTTGGAATTCCAAACAAGATGCTCTGTTAACCTCTTACCCTATATTCTGCAGATTTGTTTTTGAACATGTGTATAATATATAGAAATAAAATATAAACATGCAATATATAAATAATAAACAAAATAAAATAGAAAATATAAATATATGTTTTTGAGCAGTTAAGCATTTTTTTTCTTTCTTGCTAATACATCTCTCTTTTCCCTTTCTCCTTCCTTCCAGCAACTATGAGGCAATGCATTCATCACCTCAGGGAGCAAGAGACAGGGCAGAGAGCAGAAAACAAGGAGATTTTGCTTTCTGAAATCCAAGCCTGACAGAAATATTAGCTTCATCACCTCTGAGGCAAACAATTTTTTTCCCTTCCCAATATTTTCATTTCATATTTTTTCTTGATACTCTTATGACTAACAGTGCCAAGAAAATATTAAAATGTTGTGATGATGGCATGAGCTCATGGCAAGGTCTGAATTCAATATCTAGGTTCCCCATCAAAAGTGACTGTGGCCATATTGACATAAATATTCTTCATCTGGTTAAGGAAATGATCTTCATGGCTAAGGAGTTTCTGTTTTCAATTTTTATTAAAAAATCAACAATGCTATTGAAAATTCTCACATATATTTTGGTATCCTTTTTAAAGAAAGATTTTTTTTTGTGTGTGTGTGTGTATGAATGTTTGCTTGTATGTATGTATGTGCACCATGTGTGTGCAGTACCCTTAGAGGCCAAGAGAGGGTGCTGTATTCCTCCAGCAACTGGAGTTGTGTTGGTTGTGAGCTGGCTTGTAAGAGTGCTGGAAACTGAACTTGGGTTCTCTGGCTAGATCAGCAAAGGCTCTTAACCACTGAGCCATCTCTCCAGCCCCAAGTCTACTACTTTAACAAAAAAGAAAAGAAAAGAAAAAAAGAAAGGAAGAAAAGAAAGAGTTAAGAGGAAGATGCAATACCGAAATTGGAGAAAAGGAAAGATCACTTGGATCATTCTCCATGAAGCATAATTGGTAAGGAATGAGGGACCCCGGGAAAACTCACCTCAGACATGTACTGTGCAGGCAAACACTGGAAGAATGTTGGATCCTAGTCTTAGTATTTCTTTCAGCTGCAATTCAGATGCAAATGTACACTGATTGAATGGCATTATAGGGCAGACACCCATGCATTTACAAGTTGAATTATATCTCCTGCAGGTCACTAATATGCCAGCCCTACACATTGATGCTCTCAAGTGAAATATTTAAACATACCTTTGTCTTTAAAACCAGCTTTAAGTTTTTTGCTAATGAAGTACTGTTTTAGATTTATTTTTTAATTATGTATATGTGTGTGTTTCTATGCATGGGTAGGTGCACATGAGTGCAGATGCCCCTGAAGGCCAGAGCAGGCAGGTCCTCTTGGAGCTTAGTGACACACAGTTGTGAGTCACCCAATGGACCTGGTCCTCTGCAAGAGCAGTAAGCACTCTTAACCGCTGAGCCATATCTTCAGCCGCAATCTTGGCATCTTATACAACAACCACAGGACTAATTCTATTTTGCTATATAGATGATAAATTAGATCAACTGATTCTCCATCATCAAACCATTCCTCCCCCCAGCCCTGATTACACTGTTGCTCTTTATTTAAATAATCTGCTGGAGTTGGTTTGCTAGTGGAGCCAGAAGTAAAATTAGTTTATATAATTTTTTTTTTAATTTTTAGGAGTATGAAGCTTTTTTTTTTTTTTGAGAGGCATGAAGCATATTGAGATAAACTGGAATAATTTTATTATTTTCCTAGTTTATGTAACAGGATAAGATTGTTTTCCTTGAAGAAACTTAAATCTGACTCAAGAAGTCTTTCAGGCTTGGAGCATGGCATGAGATAATCCTCTGACAGCTTTTCTCTTTTACTGATGGTTACTGGTTGTGGAGTTTTATTTCATCTTATGTCAACTTTATGACTTCAAACTTTTCTCCATAAACAGTCATCGTGTTGAGCATTTCAGGCTGATTACCACAGAATCACACACAGTTTTTGTTTTCTTCTTGTAAACTAATTTAGTATATATTTTGTTACACTTTAAGTGATTTGATTTTTTTCCCCTGAAGGAACAATTCTTGGGTTTATGACTAATTTTCCATTAATATGCCAAATTTAGCATTTGTCTTTCTTTTTTTGTTTCTCTAGCAGCTGTTCTTTTAAGGGATGGTACAGTGGTGGTTTTCTATTTTAATTCAAATGGAATTTGTTTATATTTTATGTGTTAGTAGTGCAGTGATCTGATGTATTTAACTGCTCTCTGATTACAGATTTTTTTTTACCACAACCCACTCATTTAAAATTTTTTAAACATTTATTTAATTGTGTGT
>CABHPQ010159333.1:33728-51308 GCA_902168405.1 Peromyscus aztecus
AAAAAAAAAGAAGTGACTAAAGAGCCTCTAATGAGACTAAACCACCACCCTGCAGTCTACCCTTCTTCTCAGTCCCCATCCTGCTTAGTTTTTATTGTCAACTTGACAAAATTTTGAGTCCCCTGGGAAGGGAGAATCTCCACTGAGGAATCGCCAAGATCAGATTGGCCTGTGCCCATGTCTGTAAGAGATTGTCTTGATTGATAATCAATGTGGAAAGGCTCAGCCCACTGTGGGTGACACAATCCTTAGGCAGGTGTGCCGGGATTGTATCAGAAAGCCATCTGAGCATGAACCAGAAAGTGAGCAGCGTTCCTCCATGGTTTTTGCTTCAGTTTCTGCTCCAGCTTCCCCCAGTGATGGACTGTGACCTGAGTGTATAAAATAAACTCTTTCCTCCCTCAAGTTGCCTGGAGGAAAAAATAGATCATTACTCCTAAAAACTGCAATAGTCTTGGTATCTGAAATCTCCTCCAATCATTTGGAATACCTCCCTGGACTGGAAATTATAAATATATGCTTATGACACGTCTTTAACTTGGGGCCATGCTATAGGTGTCCTGCACAAATTCTTCAAAACTCCCAGAATTTGAATTGTTTCCTACTTTTTAGTAATGGCGCAGGTTTTCTTCCAGTTCCTTTTGCTCTGTATTCCTTTGGCTGAAACAGTTTAAGTTAAATGGAAGAAACAAGTGTCAATGCAATGACGACTGTCTCAGAAGGTCTGGGCGCTTTTCTAAGGAAGATGAACCCACTGTGTCTAATTCTGTAAACATCATGCTCCACCTGTTAAACATTATTTTCCACATTTGGGGATTTACTGGTTTCTTTGCTTCCTATTTGATGCTGTTCCTTGTGGATTCTTTTTCTCCAGGATTGAGAAGTTATGGTGTCCTTTTGTTAATTATATACCGTGGAGCTCTGTCAACTGTCTACTTATATTTCTTCTATTGTGCTTTGTCACTTAATTTCCACTTGCTCTCTTTGAAGACAGAATAGTTAGGGTTGAATTTCTATAATCTTCTGTCAGTCATGTCTGTAACTTTTTTCTCTTACTGTTTTTTTTTTTTTTGTTCCTCATCTTTCTATTTAATCTTTAACTATTCCTCTAGTTTATGGACTATGTTTTGCACAGTCTCCATGCTCCTTACCTTTATTACTTATAAAATAATTATGCTTAATTGTGACTTAGACAATAGCATACATTCAGTTGAAATATACTTTGATAAGTTTTATTGACTATACAACTGAATCAAGATATGTAGAACGGCTGGACCATGGTGGCACATGCCTTTATTCCCAGCACTCAGAAGGCAGAGGCAGGCGGATCTCTGAGTTGAAGCCAGACTGGTCTGCAGAGTGAGTTCCAAGGACTACACAGAGAAACCCTGTCTCAGTCAAACAAACAAAGTAGAATGTTTCCCTTGCCACCAAACATACCCTATAGCCTCTGTTGCCAATTTCTCCACCGTAAGTGAAAGCAAAGTACCTCTGTTTTATGTCTCCATAATTAACTCGCCTCTTCAAAATTATATAGTAACTACACGCGTTTACCTTTTTTTCCCACTAAGCACAGTGATCTTTAGATTCATCCACGTTATTTGATCAGCAGTTCATTCCTTTTCCTTGAAGAGCAGTTTTCTATTGTATGAGTGTATAATTAAGCTACCCAACCACCTGCCATTGGACATTTGCATTTTTTCAAATTTTGGCTATTATGAATCAAACTTTATGAGCATTTATATGCATTTTTGTGGGGTCAATTTTTTTTCTTGGGTACAAATCTAGGAATGGCATTTATAAAGAGTATAGGAAATATATGCTTAATTTTATAAAACTGTCTAATTATTTCCAAAGGTGCTACATCATCTTCACTCCTGCTAATGATGCCTGTGACTTCCAGTTGCTCCCTTGCCTAACCAACACTTCATACCATCACAATGTCTCATTTTAGTCAGTACAGTGGATGCATATTCTATCATATTGTGGTTTTAATTTGTATTTTCTTGATGCTGAAAAACACTAAGTCCCCCTCCCATGATTCTGTTATTCATTTATCTTCTTTTGCAAATTGTCCATTCAAGTTCCATTTTTAATTGAATGTTTTGACTCTATATTGTTGAGTTTTTCCAAGTTTTCTGCATCTCAAATGCAGGCCTATTACCAGACACCATTAGAAATACTTCCTTGTAGACAGCGTGGCTTACCTTTTCATTTTCTCAATGAACTATTTTCTATTTTAAACTTTTATTTTGAGATTAATCGCAGAATGCAATTGGAAGAGACCCTGTGTAATATTTACTCAGTTTTTCCTCAGTGCCAACATCTTGGAAAAAATATGGGACACCATACAACCAAGAAATCAGCAGAGATATAACCGACCATTTATTCCTATTCCCACCCTACAAATCTCCATTGCCTGCACAAATGCATAGTTGATGCAGTCTTGTCCATATGAATGCTTGTGTATCCACCACTTTAGGCAAGAGGCGAGCACAGGGACCCCTCGTGTTGTCTCTGAAAGCATCACCTATTCAGCATCCTCCCTCCTCCCATCTCTGTCCCCACACTCTGACAAGCCCTAAGGTAACCTTCATATCTCTAAGTGTGTCTGTGATGTCAATAGTGTTCTAGAAATGGATCCCAGTTCCTCATCTTTGGGCATTCTTCTCCCACCCAATTCCCCTGAAATTCATCTAACTGGGTGCATGCATCAACAGTTTGTTAATGTTTAGTGCTAGGTAGTATTTTTATATTGGTTGCTTTATTATTCACTCATTAAAAGCCATGTGACTTATTTCCAGTTTGTGCTGCTGTGAATGGCACTACTGTGACAATTCATGTACACATCTTATAAAAAGACACGGTTCTTTTCCTTGCCCTAGGATAAATGCCCAGGAATTCACTTGTTCAGGATAGGCAACCGTGTCTAGCATTGTAAACCTCTGTTGAGCTGTGCTTCAAAGCGGCCATACTCTCCATGTTACGCTATGTTACTAGTAACATCCGAGATGAAGCAGTGTCTCTGCAGCTTTGCAAGAATTCGCCACTCTTCTTGATTTTAGACCCTGCAGCAGTACGTGGTGATTTCTGCCAGGGCTCTAATTTCCACCACCCGAATTGCTAATATGGTTAAATACCCTTCTTGCTCCCAGTCGCCATCTAAATACTACCTTCTGTACACTGTTTCCTTATGGTTTTTGCTCATTACCTAATTAGTTTTTTTATTTTTGTTTCGAGTTCTGAGAGCTCTTCATATATCCTAACTAGTAACCCTTTGTTGTGTAAATGACTTCCAAATATCTTCTGTCAGTCTGCACTGAATGTGTCTTTTCATGGAATTTTTTTTTTTTCTTTGAAACAGGATTTCTCTGTGTAACAGCCCAGGCTGTCCTGGAACCCGCTTTGTAGACCAGGCTGGTCCTGAGCTCACAGAGATCCTCCTGCCTCTGCCTCCTGAGTGCTGGGATTAAATGCATGCGCCACCATGCCCAGCTTCACAGAACCTTTTATGAAGCTAGAGTTTTAACTATAATGGGGTCCAGTGTTCTCATTTTTCTTTAAGGATCATACTTGTGATGTAATGTTTAAGAGTGCTTCATCTAACTAAGCTATTAAATTTCCCCCATATTTTCTCAGAAAATGTTCATAGCTTCATACCCTACTCTCAGGTCTCTAATCCATTTTGGGCTCTCGTTTGGAAAGGAGGTGGGTTTAGGTCTAGGGTTGTTTTTTTTTCTTTTTTTGGCCTATGGATACCAATGGAAACATTCTATGAAAAGGGGATGTTTTTAATTTTGGTGAAATCTAATTTACAGGTCCATTTCAGTTTTATGGACAGGACCTTCTGCATCCCGAACCATCGTCTGCCTGGATACTGCTGCGGCTCCTGTCTTCTGTTTTGTTTGCTAGTCAAACTCTTAGTTCTAGGTTTGTACCTAACACAATCAGTTTCGGGTTTTTAATGTGTTGGGCCTGAAGTAAAGGTAGCAGTTCATGGTTTTCTTTTCTCACATGAATTTCCATCATTCCAGCACTGAAAACTGTTTTGTTTTTCCTCTTGAGTTACTTTGGAGTATTTGTCAAGATCGGAGAGCATGGCTTTGGTGTGGCCTGTGCGCTGCTGAAGTTTGCTTCCTTGATCACGTGTGCATCTCACGTCCATGCTACGCTTTGAATCAGCGAGCCTTGGGACTGGCCTTCTAACTTGATTCTCCCAGGATTCTGTGGGCTACTTTAGAATTTTGTTTTCTTACGTACGTTTTAGACTAGGTATGCCTACTTCTACCCAAAGATCTTCTGAGATTGTTATTGCAATGAATCTACTAATTCAGAAAGAATGAAAATTATCAGAATGTTGAGTTTCCTGATGAGCATTCCTATCCCTCAGTTGCTTAGGTGTTTTCAAATCTTTCCCAGTTTCCACACTTATTTGACACTGCCACTATCCCGTAAGCCGCTTAGCTCCCTCCGTGCTCTAGATCCTCTCTATGATTTAGTATGAATAATTTTGAACTAACTCATATTCTTTTCTGTTGTGCATATAATATATCCTTGAGCCCATTCAGTGGTTTTCTTTGTTTTTAATTTCTGAGGTTTCATACAGGTATACAAGATATGGTCACATCTACCCCTCCATTTCCCCCTCCAGCTCCCCTCATGTACCTCCAACTTGCTCCTTCCCAACTCTGCTTGAGATAATGAATTTGAAGTTCTAAAATCTCAAATTGATTATTTTTATGCCTCCCTTTTCCCTCCCTATAATTATAATAATTTTCTTCAAATGATTGAACTTTTTATAATAGCTATGTTGAAGTTCTTTCTAACTTCACCATCCCTAAAATTTCTAGTCCTTTCCAACAGACAGACTTTTTCCTGATGATGGGTCACACATCCCTACTTCTGTGTATCCATGTAAGTTAGATTCCAAATACTATAAATATAATATTGTTGAATGTTTGGATTTTGATATCTTCCTTAATGAGCAATGATTTTTTGTTTTGAAAGTCAGTTAAATTACTGGCTAATCCATTTGATCCTTTGTGAATTTGTTTGAACCTTGCAAGGGAAAACCTAGAATAGCCTTTACTCTGGGGTTGAATCCTGTTTCTAAGACACAATCTCTCTCTCTCCCTCTCCCTTCCCCCCCCTCTCTCTGTGGGTGTGTGTGTGTCTTAAAACAGTCATGCTCAGCGATGTTACCCTACTTTGACTGCCTAGAACATGGACAGTTCTCTGCTGGAACATGGACAATTAGGACTTCCTGGGCTTTGTCAACTGTTCAGTTCTTCTATGGCAGATTTTGTATGGCCTCTGAAGAAACCGTGTGCTCATTTAAAGTGACATTGTTTAGAGCATGGACAAAACATTCTCCTCTTGACTTCTTTTTCAAATGACTCACATTCTTCCCTACATTTCTTGAATTGATGGAGACATGGGGTTCATCGTGTAGTAAGATTTGGGGTTTTGTTTTCTTTTTCTTTCTTTTTTGAGGCAGGGTTTACCACATAGGTCAGTCTGACCTCAAATCACCAATCCTCCTGACTCAGCTTCCCAAATGCTAGGATTACAGGTGTGTACCACACTCCACTAAATACAATGACTTTTGTGTGTGACCCTTGTGATATACTGGGAAGGGCAATGAACTTGGAACCATAACACTCAGGCAAAAGGCTTAATTTGGTCATTTCTCTCAGGTAAGGGTGACATCTATGAGGACTGGTACTCCTATTCTCTGTCAGATACACTTTTGTGCATATTATCTTATTTCATCCCTGTCAGATCATTTGGAAGGCAAGTTTCCATGATTAAAATTCTGTATGTAAAAGCACCAAACTCCTGGTAGGTATTTGTCAAGAATGACCAAACCTTTGATTCTTATGAGGACATAAAAAGAAACCAAGACAGCCACCACAATGTGAGCCAGGCTGGCAGAGACGAGAGATGCACAAATAGAGAACTGTAAACTGTGAAACTTACTAAAGACCACCCAGAGCAAAGGGGATCTGTGCTTTGAACTGTTGCACAGAATGAGAAAGGAAAATAAGGCATAATGAATTCACCGACCAGTCTCGACTCACAGTACTGGTCTGTAGTTCAGCCAGGAGTAGATGTTAGAGTTGGCTCAATGCAAATTCTGCCATGCAGTCTTCTAGAAAGGTCTCTCAGCACTCACAGACATGCTCTTCACTCATAGACCAACAATAGTCTCGCTACTGGCTGGCAATAATGACCAACCCCCAGACTAGGATTTGGGGTGAGAGCTGCCTCAAAAGGGATGTGCTGGAAGAGAAAAGGAAGGGAGGTTGTAATAGAAATGATTTTGCCATTTGTGACACGTGTCTCACAACTCCTTCAGAGTGGTCCAAGACGTGATGTCCTCCCGCAAGAAGCCACAGTTTCCTTACCATCCCCGAAGAAGGATGGACCCATAGAACCGCAACCAGCATCAGCCTGGGTGCAGCCCATGATTGACAGGTCTCTCACATCCTTTCTGCTCTCTTGGTCTCAGCTCACGACTTGTTTAATAAAACCACTGGGGATGGAGAATGTCTTGACGAGACATTAGAGAAGGAACAGCTACACCTTCTCTAAGCACACTCTCATCACTATGGCCAGGAGGCTGACCTCCCCTCTGCTCCCCTCCCCTCCTTATGTCCCTCTGTTGCCTCTGTCAGGGAATAAAGGATCCTCAGCTGGCAGCTAGAAAGGATGCCTTATGACAGTCTCCTTCAGTCAGTCATCCCCAGAAGACCCCTTACTGCAGACGGCTGGGTGACAAAGGACAGAAAATAAGGGAGAACTGACAGGGGCCAAGGACCCTGAGACCTGTCCATTCATCTCCACTTCCATCAAATCCAGCTCAACCCCAGAGGCTATCCTCAGGACGTCACCACATTTTTCTGACTCCTGTACTTTTGCTCCTGTATTAAAAAGGGGTCAACTGAGCATCCTCTCGTTTCCCTCTCCTGCTAGATACAATACTTGAAGGAAGAAGGTGGCTGTGTGTCCACAGAGCCCTTCCCATCCTACCTGGACAAAAATAAACAGACCCTGTACCTCTCCAAATACTAAAATGTGTAGCTGACAAAAGCTTTCATCAGACACAGGAATTTGTGTGTGTGTGTGTGTGTGAATGTGTGTAGATGTGTGCAGAGGCTAGAGGTTCGACCTTGAGGTGTCATGTGTCTTCACTTCCAGCTCTTTGCTTTGTTTTGTTTTTTAAACGTGGGTTGTGGAGAATCAAATTCAACATGTTTGTGCATGTTAGTCCAGTCCAGGAATTAATTTTTATTTACTTGTTTGTTTATTAGGCAGGGCTCTTGCTACGGAGACCAGGCTGGTCTTGAACTCACAACATAGCTCAGGCTGACCTCAAACTCAAGGGAACCCTCCTACCTTAGTCTTGTGAGGGCTAGGGTTACCAGCATGCACTACCATATTCAGCTGAAACTTTTTTCTTTCTTGGAGTTCTGGTGATGGAACACAGGGCCTGGCACATAGGAGGCCAGCATTCAACCACGGCGCTACGTCCTCAGCACTTGGCTTTATCTTTGGGATAACGTTTTCACAAAAGCTTCATAATTAAATTCTCCTTAGAATCTAAAATCTACTTAGAACGCAACAAATCATCTTGGCTGTAATGAATGAAATTATGTAAAATTCATGACACCTCGGAAGAGATAGGGCAAGGGCACTGTAGGTACAGGGAACCAGACTCCAAAGGAGGCACTTTGTACACTTGCCAATTGCTACCTAGTTTTAATTAAGTATGTGGGTGACGCTAAAGAGGAAAGCCTTTCCCGTGTAAGGCTAATGGCAGCAACAAGCAATACACTGGCTAGCCCTCTGATCATTTCAGAGAGCTTTTGCATAAATTACCTTATTTAATCCAACCCATATGTGCAACAACAGTCACACATACCAAGGCAGAAATGTCAGGATTGATCAAGTTCAAATTCTCTCAAATGGTGCTCCTTGGCCCTGATCCTCTCATATACATGTTCCCAGCACACAGAGGAAGCTGACCCAGAACTGTGGGAAGGGAAAGGTCAGTGGGACCTCTCGCACCTCTGGGGAGTGTCTCCAGTTTCAGGTCAGCAGGCTGGACTCCCAGGGACAGCATGTGCTGCCCCAGGTATTGGTTCACTTGCTCCCGTTGTTCTAGATAGCTGTGGTTAGGGCAGTAACCAGGGCACTGTGAAGGGGCGTGTTGTGTGTGTGTGGTGGGGGGAGGTGAGTACGCCTGCGGCCCATGCGTGTGCACACGTGTGCATGCTCTTAATGGAATACTGAAGAGAAAGTGAGGAGCTCTGACACAGGCAAGCTCAGCTAAGGAAGCAGAAGTTACCTGTAGTCCAGACCTAGTAAGAGCCAAGGGCAGCGAAGGGAGCCAGGGGCTGCCCCTGAGGCACACAGCCAACCTCAGCTGTAGAGGGTGAGTTCCTTTGGAAAACAAGATACAGTAGAGACTGTTATGTGCAGGAGAGACCTGGGAGTCAGGCTTTGGCCAAACTCAGGGGTTGTAGAAGAGGTTCTAATTACACTTTGGGTCAGATGGCAGAAGGGGTGAGATGCTTCACGGGCAAGGCTTATAGGATGCTTGACACAGCCCTGTAGGCATGCAGTAGCTGGAAGAGCTTCGCTGTCTAGTCGCTGGGCTAATCTTTAGATTTCGGTGTTATCAGAGCTTCCAACTCCGTCTCTCTGCACACAGTATCTCCATTGGCATCTCTGACCAAGACCTCTGTTTTGAACAGCAAACCTCTCTAAGGTCTTCTCTCCTTATGAGATTCTGTTGTCGGTACTTTCTTACCCATTGACAGCAAGAAAAGTAAGTGTAGTGCCATAATAAGGGGGAGAGAGGGAAGAGAGAGAAAGAGAGAGAGAGAAGAGAGAGCTCTTATTATAATTGTTCAATTTTTGAAAGATCTATTTTTATTTTATGTGTATGACTATTTTGTTCACATGTATGTATATACACTTCATGTGTGCAGTGCCTGAAGAGGCCAGAAGAGGGTACCTCTGGAACTGGAGTTACAGGCTGTTGTGAGGCACCATGTGGGTGCTGGAACACACACCCAGGTCCTCTGAAAGACTAGCAAGTATTGCCAATTTCTGAGCTATCTCTTCACCTTCGATAATTGTTCTATTTCATTAGTTATTTTTGTTCATCTCTTACTGTGTCTAATTTATTAATTAAACCTTACCAAGTGTGTGTAGGAAAGAAATGATTCCACGGGAGTTCAGTACCAATACTATCTGTGGCTTGGGGCATCCTCTGGAGCCTTAAACCACGTTCCCTCTGGATAAAATGTTTCTATAAAGATATTTGACGGGCTGGAGAGATGGCTCAGTGATTAAGAGCACTGGCTGTTCTTGCAGAGGTCCTGAGTTCAATTCCCAGCAACCACATGGTGGCTCCCAACCATCTGTAATGAGATCTGGCGCCCTCTTCTGGCATGCAGGCAGAACACTGTATACATAAATAAATAAATCTTAAAAAAAAAAAAAAGATATTTGACATCATTGCCCAAGGTTGTAAGGAGATTTCAAGTTTAGTGTACCCCAAAGGAATTCTTGTGTGTGTGTGTGTGTGTGTGTGTGTGTGTGTGTGTGTGTGTGTGTGTGTGATACAATTGTGTGTGCAGGCAGATTCAACCAGGCAGGTATGTATGGAGGCCAGAAATTGACACTGTGACTGCTTTTGGGGGGACAAGGTCTCTTGGTGTACCTGGAGTTTGCTGTTTGGGATAAGCTGCCTGGTTTATTCAGTGAGGCCCTGGTCTTCACATGCCCCACCACACAAATACTGGGGTTACATGCACAACCACACTTGGCTTTCACATGGGTGTTGGGAATCTGAATTCAGGTTTTCGTGCTTGCACAGCAAGCCCTTTACCCCCTGGGCCACTCCTTCTCCTTCACTCCCTCCTCCTGGGACTTTTTTTTATTATACCATATGCAGTGTCCAAATATTGAAAGCCATCCTTGAGGCCTCCTCGTCCTTGACTCCACAAATTACTCACCACCAAAGTCTGTTGGTTTTGTGTCACTACATATCTGCAGTCTGTCTTTCTCTCTTCATTTTCTCGGCCAATCGTCAAGACACACCTTGGTCTCTATCTCGCCCACTCTCAAGGTCTCCCAAGTTATCTTCCTGCTTCTTCTCTCTCCTCTCCCATCCGTCCGCCACAGATTAGTGTGGCTGGCTTTCTACAGCTGTAGACTGGGTGGTATCCTAGTCCCTCCCCACACATTCTATACCATTCCACTGCTTATCCAGTGCTGGGAAGCACTGACTCTCCAGTCTGCCCAGCCTCATCTTCTGCCCTCTACTTCTTCAACCTGGTACCGGGCAGTTTATATCTTTATGACTCCCAAATACTGTGGGATCTTCCTACCTTGGGGCCTTTGTGCATGTGGTCTTAAACATATGTGGTCTTAAACATGATTCCCTCCACTCTTCGGTAAACTTCAACATATGATTCCTTTGTCAGCAAAAATGCTGCTTCCTCAGAGAGGCCTTCCCTAAATCTCATAATCTACATCATACACCTGTACCAATGGATGGTTTGTGGCTACAAGCATAGAATCGAGCTGGTTGACTCAGAGAGAAAGGGAATTGCTTGGAATATGAGCCTGATTCTCTTGGTCACACAGCTGAAGACTAAGTAAGTCCAGAGCCATGGAACAGCCGTGACATTTGGTTCAGCACATGGAAACATTAGGAATGTAACTGAAATATAGATGGACAGACGGATGGATGGGTGGATAGAATAACATAGATAGGAGATAGAAACATGGATGACAGATAGACATATGTATAGGCAAGATGGGAAGATACCTGAAATTGGAAATTGTCCTGAATGTGAGCAAGAAATAGACTTTATTGCAGGAAGTCTCCGAGACTTAAATTGCTGTATGTCATAGCAGCTAACAGGCACCAGCCATTCTGACTGTGACAAACATTGGTTTGAGTTGTTGGGGTTTAACTTGTTTCCACAAAGAGCCTATGAACATCATGACACCCTAAGCTAGAGAGAGACGGTAGTAGTCAATGAACAGTTACTGAATAAATAAATTCGCTCTCAAGAGTAAAGCTTAGAGGGTAAAGAGGCTTAACCTCTCACTTTATCCCTCCCCTCTGAAAGGCTTACCACTGGCCATTGGGGCTATGGGCAAGATGTTCTAGGCCATTTCTTCAATTCTGTGTCGTCACAAGAGCCACGTGGACTCGCTTAGCACATCATGGAAGCATGAAGGAAGTGGTTGAAGCCTAACAGCAGGTTACCTGTGACGCTACAATTGCTCCAGTCATTTCTTTGTCTTTAAAATGCCATATAATTGCTAATGTAATTAGTAATGTATACAGAGGGGCTTGTGCAATTACTGAGTCCTAAGATCAAGTAATTAATGTTCTGTCAACAAAACAGCAACTGTTTCATTAACAACTGCTTGGATCTGGAAACAAGCATAATCAGATGCAGGCAGACCAACCTAAACGCTATCAACCCAGCTGATTTTGTTAGTCACTAAAATGTCAAGCCCACAGCAGTGAACACAATGGGTCTTTCATAACATCTTTTTTGCAGCTCCAACACACACGATTTCATGGGTAGAATAAAATAGATCAGAGTTAGATAGATAAATGAACAGATACATAAATATATGGGAGATAGTACACAGATGTATGATAAGAGAGATAGCTAGCTAGATAAATAGACAAATGATAGATACCCAGATATCTAATGGATAGAAATGGTAGATATCCATAGATGATATAGATGATATATCGATAGATGATATAAATAGATCAATAGATGATAGAGATAGGTACATACATACAAACATATTTATAATAGATGGGTAGACACACAGAAAATAGGTAAGTTATAGTTAGGGAACAGTACGCAAGCCCTTTGCCCTGGTTTGTTTTTGTTCCCAAACAGATATCACAGGAAACTGAATTCTGAGAGTCATGGAAGATAAATGGGTTTTTACTTGGGCTGTGCCTCTGTGTTCCCAAGATGATTTTATACATAATCATTTAATCTAACTGGGACAGTCTTCTCACATGGTAAACAGACTGGCGATTGGAACTTGTGAAAAGGAGGTCAGTGTGTGGCTGTCTAAGGAGAGCTGAGGTGAACACCTTTACTTTTGTTTCAGTCATCCCGTAGCATAAGCGACTCCGCAAATCCCCACAGTATCCGGTGCAGCCCTAACAACCCTAACCCTCCATCCTTGCCCTTGGGTCTGTAGGTCTGCACTCCAGCCACTCTGCCCCAGGCTGGGCTCTAATTACACCGTGCCTGTTTTAGAAGCCGGAACCGAGTGGCAGGAAGCGGGAGCTGCTTCTGTGGCAGGAGCCAATCCCAACAGCCTGGGGCAAAATGCTTCCTTCCTGTCTGCTCACACTTCATTGGCCAGATAGGTTACATGGCTCAGCCCACCACGATGCAGAGAAGACACCCTCTTTAGTATACTTGTCCAACCACAATGTTTCATTGGGACGTGGCTTTCAACTTCTCATTTGTATCATATGTTCCAAGTCCTGTTCTCAGGAAAAAGTCTCTCTGTCTGTCTCTGTCTCTGTGTCTGTCTCTCTCTGTCTCTGTCTCTGTGTCTCTCTCTGTGTCTCTCTGTGTCTCTCTCTCTCTCTCTCTCTCTCACACACACACACACACACACACACACACACACACACAATGAGACAGAGACAGACAGAGAAGCTGTCTCCTCACCCACAAGCCCCAGCACACTTTCGCTGCTCACAGGATGGTGCACCGGGGTTTTGTTTTGTTTCAGTCTGCTTTGGTGATGGGGGCGTCTCTTGGTCGTCTTCAATTTTCCATGGAAAGGGAGGTTACATTTGACTGGCAGCTTTGTAAACTCTCTCCTGTATGTCCTCTTATATCTTTTCCTTACCAAGAACTTGAGTTGTTGTTGGGATTTTTTTTTAAGCCATATAATGTCAGATGCACAGCTACAGTTCCTCCCAAGGCTCCTCATGAGTAATTTTTGTCTTGCTCAAAAAATAAAAATAAAAAAGAGCCCACATACTCAGCTAATACCCAGTGACCAAGCAACTCCAAAATCCTATGCACTGTCTACACCAGTCAGCAGCAGGCGCCTCTGTACATTTGGGGATTACCGCCACACAGATTTGAAGTATCCAGAGGCACAAGGCAAGTGAGGGAGCACAGAGGGGTTGGGGACATCCATGGGGTCCTGACTGGTCCTCATGTGGCAATAAGCCTAAAGATCAGCAGCCAGCAGTCTACGTTGCTGGCCTTCCATCTCCATCTCCAGCGCGCTGGACAAATTCAAAGACTTGTTAAGCAGATGAATGAATGGGTAAACACTGCAAGTGAGGACACCGAGGCTAAGGAAGGAACATGAATTATGTCACCGACAAAGAAGAGCTAGCTTGGGAAACCTGACCCCCATCCCCAAACCCCTAATTTGGTACACATCACAGAGGATCAATGGTCGAAGCTGTGGTCAGATTTTTCGAAGAATCTCAGCCTCGTTGCTTTGCAACCAGACTGGATAAACTTATAACAACATCCATCCTGTCCCTGGACATGGCTGACTGTATAATTAGCTTATTTCCTACCCATATGGAGCAGCCCGGCTCCCGCACCTCAGTGGGGAATTCCTCATATGTTGCTAGGGTCGCCTTCTGGGATTACATCTTCAGAGGTGTTCAGGAGGAGGAGCCGGTGGTGCTGATAAATGAATCAGGGAGACAGGAGGGAAGCTGTCAGGGTCCCTGCAGGCAATGATGGGGGCTGGATCACATGCTCTGAGCCATTCTCCTGCCTCTTACTTGTGGGGACAGAGCCGGGTCTCTGGGACTTAATGCTTAGTGATAAATCTCCATTTTCAAGCTGTGCTAGGGGGATGGGTAGTGTGAAGGAGGGAGAGAGAATGACCAGGAAGGACTTGGGAGGAGGAAGAAAAAGAGACAAAGATATTTGGTGAAGGTTGAAGGGTCTGCCAAAGCCTCTTTAACTCGGGTTCCGTAAGTCGAGAAATATTTTATCATCCTTGCAAGAGAAACCTGAAAATCAATAGGGCTTGAGAGTTGCCTATATTGATCTGAGAGCTCTAGATGTATTGAAATATTCATGGCTGGATGTATGTGTTCAGAGGAGATGCTGGGGGTGGGGCCTGGCTCCGCGAGTGGGAGGTGGGTAGGTAGATTTCTAAGTAAAAGCTGTTCGCATTTTCATTAAAAATACATTAATTCTATTAGTTGGACTAAAACCTCACACTTAAAAGGAAATGAGCTTGTTTGTCAGGAAAACAAGCCACTGGCAAATCCAGAAGAAGAAGAAAAAAAAACCCCTCACATTTATTTATTGCTATTTAATAGCAGAAGAGCCAGGGAGAGTTGATAAAATTAGCACTGTGTCCCCAGGGGGTAGGCAGGGGGCTGCTTTGTTTGCAAAGCCAATTTGGTCACCGCGGCTTTGATCCTCACTTTGAACATTTGAACAGGCATGTTAGTATCACTCATTTCACAGGAGAATTGGGATTCAAGTTTCCCCAACAATCTAAAAAGCGGTACATTAGAAGGGGATTGTCTGCCTGTTGTCTCCAAGTCTGAATACCCTTGATACTAATTTGATATGATGCTTTCCACCAGATGTGTCTACCTGAACGATACCCGATGCCCAGGAGACCATGATCCTGCTTGAGAGTATTAGACTTGGATTTCCAACCCCCTTGGAAAATGATTGGATGAAGGCATTCATAATTTAAAATCTGCATATAGATATGACATATGTTACAAATATTTGAGAAAATTCATGCAAGGAATTGAACAACAACAACATATGGGAACTTGGTTCCAAATAACAAGGCAGAATTAAAAATAATCTGTTACCTGTAACTACTCTCCCCTTATACTCTAGGGCAACCACAGAGATCGTGACAAAACCAACTATTGAAAAAAAAGAAAAAGTCCAACAGGGTATCTCTCTATGGAGCAAGTACTGGGGGTCCAAAGGGAACATGGGGTTGGCGGTTGGCTTGTATTCCAAAGTGGCTCATCACTTCTTTATGATCTAGTTGTAAGGCCGATTCCAAAGACAAAGCAGCAGTTGTGGAAATGGATGGGCGGGCATGTCCATTCTCTTAGGGGAGCTTCAGCCGTTCTGAGCAGCTTGTATCACTTATGAAAGGACAGCAGGTGCCCTTGGTTGTTTTGGCTTTAATAAAAGTCAGGTGAGCTGCGACTGTAGCTAGCGTGGTGGTTAGACCACTTCCGCAGCAAGGCACTGGGTTCCGTTTCAAGAACCACAAAACCAAATAAATAAAATATTTTCTTAAATCAACAGCACCTGTTTAAAAAAAAAAACAAAACATAGTGGTACTCACTTGTAATTCCAGAATCTGGGAGGTGGTGATAGATGGGTTCCAGGGACTTGCTGGACAGTCCGATGAGCCAATGAGAGACCCTGTCTCAACTAATCAGATTGACAGTGCCCTAAGGAACACGCTGGTCATTTGACCTCCGTGCAAGCGCGCGCGCACACACACACACACACACACACACACACACACACACACACACTGGCCAGCTTAGGCTTCCATTTACAGGTGATGGTAAGGCTAGCTTAACCCTCTCGTTTTTCTACTGTTCTCCCTGATTTCCACAGTATGTCTGTCATGTAACATCAAGAAGGGATGCTGAGCTCCCCTCTCTCAGATATTCTTGGAGGGCTTTTTCTTATGGGAGAAATCAAAGGTCTGAGAGAAAGTCAAGGATGGCTGTGATTCTGCTGCCCCTTCCTGTGAATACAGCCATCCATCAAGGCTGCACCTCCTTCCTGCAGTATTTACAAAGTGCTTTCTAATCCCCTGCCCGGCCCTCCTTCCACAGCAGGGTAGCCTTTTGATTGCTGCTCCCATGTAATAGCTGAAGGAAGAACAGCGCAGAGATGATTTCCCAGGGTCTCACAGGAAGAGGCTGGATTATGCTCAGATCCCCAAATCCCTCACCCATTGCTAGACCAACTCACTTTTCCTGTCCCCACTCCCCTTCCCAAATGCAGAGGATCCAGGAGGGTCCATCACCCCCAGTCCTTCCTTTTTCCCATGCAAGATTCCCCAAGGTGCTCAGGCAACACACTCAGAGATGAATTTCTGCAGGTAAGTGTGTGCAGTCTGTGACCTGGGCTGTACATTGTGCCTTCTATCCTATATCCACGTTGCCTTCCCTTAGATCTGTGTTTAAGGCCATGGCACCTTCCCAAGAAGAGGCAAAAAGTGCTCTGAATCCACAAGAGTTTTTGTTGGGTTGATTGGTTTTGATCTGCATTTTTTTTTTTTTTAAAGACAGGAACTTGCTTTGCAGCCCAGGCTAGCCTTTAACTCAGTATCATCCTTTCTTGCTGGTCAAGTGCTGGGATCCCAGCCCTGAGCCACCAGACCCAGCTAATAAATAGGCTTTGAATTATACAAAGTGGGAACATGACTGCTCCAAGGTATGGTTGAGGGGAGGGTTTTTTATTGTAGCTATTAAGGGAAGAGTACATCCAGAGGCATCTGGAAGGATCTGGAGCAGGGAGAGAAAGTGATACACTGAACATGCTCAGCAGACTGAACTGGGCCGTGAGAGAAGAGAGGTGGGGGAGGAGGAGGTGAGAGAGGAAGACAAGAGCGTGGGCTCAGGGGACCAAGGGAGGAAGACAAAGGAGAGGACCAAGAGAGAGTGAATGACTGAAATGGCAGCTTATAGGAATGCAAGGCTGGGGGAAGGGAATCCCATGAGCTGGAGAAGTTTAGGGTAGGGGTGGGGTGAGAAGAGCCAGGACGCCAGCATGGACTCTGTAACAGATATCTGCTACCCTGAGAGAGCCTGGAGGCCAGCAAGCATTTTGGTAGGCTAATAAGCACCACAGATAGCCATTTTTTCCCTCTGACAGATAAGGAAATGGCTCCTTTGGTAGAGGGAACCAGTCCCCAGAATTTGGGAGAATGGAGTTTCCTTTGGACCTGACATACATCTTGTCCATCACCTAACAAAAGTAGTGCAGATGAAGAAGTCTGGAAAAACAAAACATTGTTTCGCCTAACCTGTTACAAGGGACTCCTAACTGGGTTCCATATTCCACGTTTTCAGGTTGGCTTCTCATCCATCTTCCTGGACACTGTTTCAGGGTTCACACGCCCGACGATTTAATAGATACAACATCACTCAGCTTCAAGCCTCCCACTTTCTTCCTGCTGGGTGGAACATCTGTAACAGGTGTCAGAGACTCCACAACTCTCCCTAAAGATGAATGTGAAATGTATTCTGCACGTGTGCCACAGTTCATCCTTCTCCGGAGGAAACGAGCATCCATTCCACTGTGACGTGCGTACCCGAGAAGGAATAGAGGTGCCCATGTCCAACACAAGCTCAAGCTTCCCATCCTAGCCCCCGGGCCCCTTGTGATTAGACCTTTCCTTGTCTCCTGCCTGATACATGTGCTTTGAATTTCCACATCAAGAGTAAACCCTGAGTCTCTGGGCCAGGCCACATACTGCTCCTCTTCTCTCGTCTGTCTGTCTGTCTGTCTGTCT
>CABHPQ010159334.1:8919-31055 GCA_902168405.1 Peromyscus aztecus
GGTGATGCACACCTTTAATCCCAGCACTCAGGAGGCAGAGGCAAGTGGATCTCTGTGAATTTGAGGCCAGCCTGTTATACATAGTGAGTTCCGGGATAGCCAAAGCTACACAGAGAAACCCTGTCTTTAAAAAAAAAAAAAATTAAATTAAATATAATTACTTCCCTTTTCCCTTTTCTCTGTCCAACTTTTCCAATGTCTCCTTGATTTACTCCTTCTCAAACTGATGGCCTCTTTTTCTTTGTTGTTACATAGATAGATAGATAGATAGATAGATAGATAGATAGATAGATAGATAGAATAAATACAATCTGTTGACTCCATGTGTACATGATTTCAGGGCTGATTACTTTGTATTAGGTAATTAATTAGGGGGTTCATCCCTGGGAGAGGCTAATTCTCCCTCTCACAATGGTCGGTAGTTAGCTGTAGTTCTCTGTCTAGGGGTGAGACCCTATGAGATTTTTCCCCTTCCAAGTTAGCATATCTATCAATATTGTCATTGTTCAGGTCTTGTTTAGGCACACCATGTTTGGTTATAACTTTTATCTTAATAAAATTTTAAAGCTTGAGATTACAGAAACCCTTCCTCAAGGCCCATTTTTATAACCATAAAGCGCTGTGCACGATATTCAAGTCTGCATTTGGCACAAGGCAGGAAACCAGAAGAGCGGACCCTGTGCTTGCTGTGGTGCTGACGCCATTTCTGGTTTTCTTGGTCTCAAAGACCTGCTTCTGTATATGACTGAGAAGCTTTCGCAGAGTTTGAAATTCTCTTAACTACCGTAGACATCCCTTATCTACAAATCAAGACCCACTTGCTCTTTCCCAAATAGCTAACGGCCGTTGGTTTGTTGTAGCTGACCACCCAAAAGCAGCCACTGCGGATCTTCTAATTCTTCCTTATCATTTGTTTTTTTGTACGTCAATGGAACTATTTTGGTTTAGAACTGACATGTATTTTCTAAATTGCAAATAGAGGCTAAAAGTTTTGCATACTCTTTTCATTATTTATTGTGTGTTTTTGTTTGGCTGGTTGGTTGGTTGTTTTTTTGAGACAGGGTTTCTCTGTATAGCCTTGGCTGTCCTGGAACTCGCTCTGTAGACAAGGCTAGCCTCCAACTCACAGATACACCTGCCTCTGCCTCCTGAGTGCTGGGATTATATGGGTGTCCCTCCACTGCTTGGCTATTGTGGGTTTTTATATGATATTTGTAAGACATTAACTAGTTTGTCTAAAAACATTTCACATTTTGGGGGGCACATGTATCATGGAATGCATGCCGAGGTCAGGGAATGACCTGCAGAAGTTGGTTCTCTTCTTCCACCTTACATAGGTTCTGGAGATGGAACTTGAGTCATCAGGCTTGGCAGCAAGAACCTTTACCCAATGTGTCATCTCCACAGTCCCTTAACTTTTATTTTAAAAGAATACCCTTTATTTAAATAATCAGCACAGATTAGCAATACTTTAAAAACCAAGATAAAAGTGAGCTAGCCAGGCGGTGGTGGTGCATGCCTTAAATCCCAGCAACCAGGAGGCAGAGGCAAGTGAATCTCTGTGAGTTTGAGGCCAGCACAGTCTACAGAGCAAGTTCCAGGACAGCCAGGAGTACACAGAGAAACCGTGTCTCAAAAAACTAAAAAAAAAAAAAAAAAGACCTACACAGCTTCAGAGTGTGCCTTCAAGAATACTGTGTTTACTGAATTGCCAAGGGCAGGTTCCCATCTCTGATGCAAAGTAGCCTGTGACATCTGTCTCCATCTGCCCCTGAGCATGGGACTGACTGCATGGTCTATCCCGGAAGGCAAGAGAAACAGAGTTAATGTTTTGTTTGCACGCTGGAACCATGATAGGACACCTGAGTCTGTGTCTTCTCTGCCAGCTGCAGGATTGACCATCTTGGGGGAATTATGTCGAGCTCCATGCCTAAGAGCCTGAGGGCTTAGTTCCTGTGAGCAAACTGGCTTACAGAGGGACGTGATTTCTCCGTTGCTGTAATAGCCAGAGCAGGAGTCATCTACCTCCAGACACTGGGCTCTTCCTCCCACAGGCTCTTCCTGGTATGTGGTGACTAGAGGAATCAAACACCATCAGGAACCCAGAAACCAAATCCCTCCAAAACTGTCCAGGGTACCCATGCTGGCTGCAGGAGTTAGAGAGGCAAAAGGAAGGTCTGGAGACAATTCTGGAGGTCTCTGTGAACTCCTGGATGGCAGAAATGCAATGGATACAAAAGCCAGTCCTCTGGCCCCTGCACTAGAGTGTCCTTGATCCTTAAGCTGAAGCAATGTTCTCTCTGAAGCTAAGGACTGTCATGTTTGCTTTAAGGAAATCAGGGCTTAGTCAGACTCCAGGCTACCATAAGCAAGCTCCAGTATTCACGCTGGCCCTGTTCATGTGTGTACCCATAGGCCATTTGTCCCTTGATAAACACTCATCACCTGAGTACTGAGCTAGGAGGGGGGCTCAGCTGGACCACTAGCCACTGTCACAAAGCAGCTTTGCCACAATGTCACTTGCACTTTTAATAATTATCATTCCAGGAATCAATACCTTCAAATGTATAGAATTTATACCATGCTTTCACTCACGTTCTTCCAGATTCTTCTGGCTACCCCCACGATATGGGCATTATCACTCCCATGTGTCATATGGGAAAACAGGCATCCCATAGTAAAGACCATTGGCAAAGCTGTGACTGGAAACTAGAGGCCACTCTCCTAGCCACTAGCCTGCACCTCCTCAGTCAGTCACACCATTCCCAAAACAGCATTTGTTGGAATAATCTTAGAGGGGGATCCAGCAACTTAGAAGGTCGTGTTAGAATCAAAGAACAGAGTGGAACATGTAATCAGCGAATTCAAGTATCAGCTCATTTGGACCCTTGTGTAAAACAAGAGGTGAACCAGGGGCGCCAGCACACTGAGATGTAGTTCTGCCAGGCAGGCTTGGGAGGAAAGGAGGAGGACACTGGCCACACTGCCATGTGACCCGGCCAATGCCTTCCCATCAGCAGAGGGCCTGGTAGACCAGGATGTTCTCATTCACTGCCCCACGTGATCCCCACAATAACCCTGGGAGCTGAGAAGCTGGGGAAACAAAGGCAGGTGAGGCTCTGTCCACAGGTCCCAGAGCTGTGTCCCTCTCCCTGGATCTGGCTCCCCAAACTGCCCTCTTACCTCGGAAGGGGAAGGTGCCCAGTTTATTCAGGTTCTCCTCCAGTTTCCCATAGTCTACCTCTGCGGTGGCGGTGAAAGGGGTGGTCACGGGTGGGTAGATACCGGCAATGTCCACCTTCTTCCCCTTCATATTCCTAGAGATGCCCCTGCTCAACCCCGGCCTCATGGAGGCCCAGATTTGGGGGCCTAACATTTCTGCAGGAGGCCTGAGGCCCAGCTGTCTACAGCCACAGGGGAACTGAGTTTGGACTCCTTTTTCCCACTGTTAATGATCAACGGACTCAGTTAAAATTTGTGTCCCCAACCCACGACTTGTGGACAGGGGGGGAGTGCAGCCTAGGGGCGGGCCTAGAGGCTCCACACAGGCCTTCTTGTCTGCGGGGAAGCAGCTGGAGAAATACCACAACTCTGGCCTGAAAGAGAGCTGGCTCTTGGGGTTCACACTAAAAAGTGTATCGGACAGAGCTTGGGCCCTCTTCCCACAGCCCCAAAGCCAGGAGCCACCCCCACCTCCACGCGCACACACACTCTCCGTCTCCAGGCTGAGCTGAGCCTGATGGAGCTGATTGGCTGAGCTGGCCTGGCCCCGCCCCACTGTAGCTCCACTGCGGTTCAACTGTGGAAAACCACGCCTCCTGTCTACCAGGCTTCTGCCAAGGCCGCCAAGTGTTAGCCCTCTGGTGGCCACACACAGACACACACCTCTTGAGGATGGGGGCCAGAGGAAGAGTATACCACAGAATGAAATATATCACAATCCTGGCCCTAGGGATCAGAGAAGAAAAGTAGGATGATGCAGAAAAAGCAAGGCCAGACCAGAGTAGGGAGACTTCCTAACTCAGGAGTCAAAGGACTCCACATTCCCCTTATCCCCAAGTTCACATCCAGTCTTCGCTGCTACGTGTTTGGACGCAAACACCACAGATAGCAAAGACAGCACTTTATTGTGTTGAGTCCGTGGGTGTTCCTCCCAGACTGGCTGCAGGCAGCTAACTCATAGTAGGGGACTATTGCCCATCTGGGGGTAGGTATTTACTGGGTTGGTACCGGCTGGGGGGTCTCACGCCCACTCCCAGGCCTCTCCAGTCCGTTCTGTTCTGATTCTGGCTCAGGATGCTCCAGGGCATGCCGGGTATCTGCTTGCCATAGCTGGACCAGGTCCGTGGGGGTCTTTCCTGCCTGGAGAAAATAGGAGACTATTCAGGCTTCAGCAGCCCAACAGAAATTGCTCTCAGCTACATCAGTGGTTCTCAACTGGAGGCAAATGCCCAGGGGTAAAGAAAGACATCATGCATTTCACAACTAGAGGTTGTGGGTGCTACTGGTATCTAGTGGGCAGAGGCCTGTGATGCTGTATAACCATCCTACAATGCACAGGAAAGCCCTTCATTATGAATTGTCCAGCTTCAATGCCTGCAGTGCTGAACACCCTTTCCACATGCTCCTGCTTTTCTCAATGTCTCTTAGCCTTTCTTGTGCCAGAAGAAACTTTCTATGCCCCTCTTCTGTGACTGTTCTGTGGACCAAAAGATAGGCTTGGATCAGAGGACATCTATTCTCAGAACACCTGAGGCCCACCAAGAACCAACATGATGTGTTAGAATGGTCCCACCAACCAAGTACTTGGACTCTCTTCCAGCTGGACCTCCATGATTGGGCCTGGACACTGCGATCCCCTTTGCCCTACATGGGGACCTTGGGGTGTCCTCTCACCACCTCTCCTATTGTTTCTCTGAACTTGTGGTCTGGACCTTGACACATAGAGATCTGGGAAGGTAGGTGATTAGGGTGTCATGGCCAAGAGCCAATGTGTACCTAGGCGGTGGCTGCCCCATGGCCCCTGTAGACCATCCACTAAGCGTCCACAGCTTTAAGGGCTCACCCTACCACCAGCAAGAGAAATACACTCACCAGGTTCTTAGCCATCATGTCAGCCCCATGCAAGAGCAGCAGTTTGATGATTTTGTAGCGGTTGAGTCTCACAGCATCGTGCAGGGCACTGTCCCCTTCCTAGAGTAGGTGTAACACAGAGCATGACCCTTGAGGTCAGTGGGTGAGTAGGGTTAGAGGAGATGGGCCTTGCTCAGAAGCTGCAGCCCGTGGGTCCTGTAAGGAAGGACTACACGCTCATGGCAGCCTGTGAGCTGCCCTTAGACCCACGGTGGCCGAGCAGGGCAGGAAGCAAGCACTCACCCTGTCTTTGGCATTGATATCCAGGCCCAGGGAAAGAAAGTGTTCCACAATCTCCACGTGTCCAGTACGGACAGCCACATGCAGGGGAGTGCTCAGTAGCTGTGTGGGGAGGAAGGAGGACTGTTGGCACATGGGTCTGGAATACGGTGTCCTGGGGTGGGGAAACTATCTTATCTCTAGTTTAATCCTACTCCCAAGTCTAAGAGACAAGGCCTGAGCCTTGGATAGGAGACAACGGTACGACATGCCACTATCCTTCTCAGTGGTCTAATTATATAGCTTCAAGTGCTGTGTCCTCTGGCTAGCCTCTCATGCTTCCCCTCTTAAGAGCCTAGCAGCGAGCTACTACTGTCTTTCCTCTACTCTTTTTTTTTTTTAAAGACAGGGTCTCACTATGTAACCCAGGTAGCTGCAAACTCTCAGTTCTCCTGCCTCTGCCTCCCGCGTGCTGGGATTGCAGAGGAGCACTAATATGCCTAGGTTCTTCTTTAGTTAATTGACTTGTTTTTTCATTGGGGTGCTGAGGATTGTGCCCATGGTCTTGTACATGCTAGGCAAGGATGCTACTACTGAGTCACCCTCCCAGCCCATTCTTTTTAATGTTTTTTTTTTTTTAATGAGACAAAGTCTCACTGCATAGACCAGGCTGGCCTTGAACTTAGAATTCCTCCTGCTTCTGCCTCCTGAGTACTGGAATTAAAAGTGTGTGCTACCATGCCCAGCTTCTTTTTAATAATTATATCATATGTCATTAATTAAGGGATGACTGTGATAGACACAGTAAAAACTTCGTATGTTAAAAAGTAATTCATTTACAAACATTCCCCTCCCAATCTACGTAAGAACGCCACAAGTTTTACAGCTGAAGAACAGTGTCTCAGAGGTCAAGGTTGCATGTAAAGAAAGGGATGGATAGAAGGATGATAGATTAATAACTAAATGAATAAATAAATTGATGGATGGGCAGGTGGATGGTGAAGGACAGCATGATGTACAAATCCTGTCTCTTCCCAGGGGACCACGCCTCCACGAGAGCAGGTCTTTTGTCTTTCTCTCCTCTCAGCACTTGCTCCCAAGCTTCCTGAAGGGCCCGAAGCTTCTCCACAACCACTCTAGAAACCAGGCCAGCCCACTGCTTGTCTACCACTGGTGCTTCCTTGCCATTTGCCGCCCTCCACCCTCCCTGTGGCTGGCATTCCAATGTGTGCTGCACCGGGTCCCACAGCTTCACCTTGTCTCTCACGTTGGTGTTGGCTCCTCGGCTTTGCAGGAGTCTCACCACCTCCAGGTGGCCTCCACGGCAGGCCCAGTGCATGGCTGTGCAGTCCAGCTAGAAGGGATAGATGGGATGTAATGGCAGAGCTGTAGGGAAGAAAGTTCCCTGGGGAAAGGTTGAAGCCAAGAAGGTAGAGGACGGACACACACACACACACACACACACACACACACACACACACACAGGACAGGGAGTAGAACAGACAACCCAGGGCCCAACTAGTCTCCAGTGAGAGTCACAGAGGCAACTCAGGGGGAAGATGGGGCTTACCCAATGTCACAGAACACACAGAGGTAGGATCTGCCCCAACAGGAAGTAGAACTCTACTGATAATAGATCTACTTCTTACCTCCTACCCAATACCTGCCCTCTCACCCGATCCTGGAAGTCCACGGTGGCCCCACTCTCCAGAAGTTTCTCCAATATCTCCATGTGGCCCTCCAGGGAGGCACGATGCAGTGCTGTCCGTCGAAACTGCCCCAAAGACACTGTCAGGCCTGAGCCTACATCCCATCAAACCAAGGCCCAGGCCTGAGCCTATATCCCATCAAACCAGGCCCAGGCCTGAGCCTATATCCCATCAAACCGAGGCCTAGGCCTCGCCAAAACTTGGGGCCCATGGGTTCTGTGTTTAGCCAGCTCTTACTCGGACTGGCCTTGAAGTCCCGCCCTGGCACTCCAGCCTCTTCACCCTTCCCCAGGCAGCCAGCCCTGCCTTTGCACAGCTGGTGCGGCTGGATGCTCTGCTGCGATGGTTATTCTGCCCTTACTTGCTATGATGTTGGTGATGAACTGCAGCTCAGTGCCATGATTTCCCTGAGCCCTCTTTGCCAGGCTGCTCCCTGGTGATTCCTGGGTCTAGGGAGCATTGGCAGGCTGAACTCTTTCCCCAGTGCTCGGCAGGGCCTGGACCACAGGCCCTACCTGATTACTGATTCAAGAAAGGAACAAATTTCCCTCTCTCAAAGCCAGTTTTTGCTTTGGATTCAGGGAACCTTCCTGCCATTATGCAAATCTTTCTATATGCTAATGTCTTTCATGGCCTTCCTCTTGTTTTTTTCTTGTTTTGTACTCTTAGCTTATAGGAAATGGGAGAAAAAAAGATTAAGACCCTGGAGGCAAAAGAACGGAAAAGATGTAACCTACTATAATGCGGAGTGGCCCAAGGGTGGGTGGCCATTGGTAGGCTTGGTCCCACGAGAGAGGTGAGAGCAAGGAGCATCTTAAAAGTGCCAAGAGGCAATTTCAGAGGAAAAAAGTACAACAGGTGACAGAAAAACTTAAAAAACAGACGGTGGCCACAGTCGCACATGACATATTTCATGTTATATATTTCCACAGTAGAATAATAAAAATAGGGGCTGGGGTGTGAATCAGAGGTAGAGCACTTGCCTAGCACACACAATGCCCTGGCACTACAAATGATACTAACAATATTAATAAATAATTGTAAGCCAGGCATGGTGGTGCATGGCTTTAATCCCAGAACACAGAGGCACAGGCAGGCAGATCTCGGTGAGTTCAAGGACAGCCTGGTCTACAAGGTGAGTTCCAGGACAGCCAGAGCTACACAGTGAGACCTTGTGTCAAAAATAAATAAATATAAATAATTGTAAAAAGAAGCACGAGCGTGTGCCATGAGAAAGAGAAAGTATCCTGTCTCAGCAGGTGCTTTATAATCTTTCCATCCTCTCAACACTTATTGGGGCACTCATGGTCCATTTGATCATTACATATTGGGAAGGCAGTAGACCGTGTTAACCGTAGCAGAATCTGAATCTCGGGGAGACAACAGCCCAGCCACAGGTCCCACAGCTAGGAAGTGGAGACATAGGATTTCGGCCCAATCTCCCCAGCCTGAGTGCTCTTAATTGGATTCCATTCCTTCATCTCCCATACAGAAACACGTGACATTTGTTATGGAGGTGGTCTGAGCAGGGGAAAGGTCTAAAAAGCATTGGGGGAAATTGTGGAGTGAGAAAGGAAGCATCCACCCTAAGAACATCCATGAGAGTTCTCAAACGAGCCCAGAAATGGAGCTGATCCAGGACCTGACCCGGGTATGGTGGTGGTCCTGAAGGGGAGGCAGGTGCACTGGAGGGAGCCATCACCTCATCACAGGTGTCTGCTGAACCTCCATCTGCCAGGTACTTGTCAATGACTTTCATCCTCCCCTCCACTGCAGCTTTCAGGAATGTTTCCTCGTCCACAGGGCCGGTCTGCAGGAAGAGCATCCACTCACAGAGACTAGTAGGGAGATTCGGGGCTTCCCAGGCTCCCCCTGCCCACATTTGTCCATCCCAGGACCCTTACGATCTCCTCCGGCTCGGGAGGTGGCTCCTGGGCCGCAGCCAGTGCGTCTCGCTTCTTCTGCTTGCGTTTTTTCCTCAGTTCTATGAGGTTCTGGATCCCACCCACGTCAATGATCTCACGCCGCAGGTCCAGGGATGTCTTGCGCACACGCTCTTGGCCCTGCATGGGGATGGCACAGAGTGTGGGGAACTCGGACGGTACAGGAGCTGAGCGGGCAGCGGGATGAGGTGGGTAGGGGTCTAGCTGCCCTGCCACTCCGTTCTGTCACGGGTTCCCCGCTTACCTTCACCTTTTGCAAAGCGGGACTCTGCATCCCAAGGCGCTTCTCTTCCTCTAGAACCAGCATGTCCATGGACAGCTTCCCAGGAGCGGCTCTTCGAAGTTTCTGGAAATCCATTGAAAGCTATTTAAGATTATTTGGTGAAGGCTATTGGTGTGGTTTTCAGCCAAGTAGAAGGTTATGAGAAATTTTTGTCAGGGTGTGGTAGTTCACACCTACAATCACAGCACTCGGGAAACTGAAACAGGAAGTTTACTGCACTGGAGGGCCCATCTGGTCCACACAGTGAGTTCCAGGATAGCTGGTGCTACATAGTGAGACCCTGTCTCAAGACCCAAAACAACAAAAACCACCACAACAAATTCTAGCGTACCTAAGTCTATTGTATAAAACGTCATATTTCTTTTTAACCTACACACATAGAGTCCTATAAACTTTCTTTTTTCTTTTCGAGACAGGGTTTCTCTGGTTAGCCCTGATTGTCCACAATTCGCTTTGTAGATCAGGCTGGCCTCAAACTCAGAGATCTGCCTGTCTCTGCCTCCCAAGTGCTGGGATAAAAGGAGTGTGCCACCACCACCGGGAGGCTGTTCTGCATATTTTCATCTCAATATTACATATAATGACTAATACAATGTGAATGTTGTATAGTTCTTTTTATTGTTTAGGGGATAAAGACAAGGGGTAAAGTCTGCTCATGTTCATTACAGACACAAACTTAAAATTTTCCAAAGAGCTGGAGAGCTGGCTCAGGAGTTAAGAGCATGGGCTGCTCTTCAGAGGACCTGGGTTTGATTCCCAGCACCCACATGGCGGCTGTAATTCCATCTGTAATTCCAGTTCTAGGGAATCCAACTCCCTCTTCTGACCCCTGCAGGCACCAGACATGCTTGTGGGGCAAGATATACATGGAGAAAAATATTCACACACATAAAGTTGTAAGAAAGTTTCCATCTGTGACTGTTCGAGTCCAGAGAGGTAGAACCCAAGGATACAGGAGTCCACTTGGGAAAATCTCCTTTGGTGAGGTAATTGTGACCAGATGGTAGTTTTTGCTCCCCTCCCCCAGTATTGAACCCAGGCCCTGCACAGGCTAGGCAAGAGCTCTACCACTGAGCTACGGCCCCCAGTCCCATCATCTCTTTCCTTTTGCAAAGCCCTTTGGCAATATAAAAGCTTGCCAGTTCTATCAAGAACTGCATTTTCTCAGAAATGTTCAGCCCTGTGAAATCTAGAGCTTGGATGGAACAGCAGTTTCTAGCTTTCGTGGTCATGTAGTCATGGTATGATGAGCCTCCTCTCTCCACCTGAAGCTGGTTTTTCCAGACTGCTTCTCCACTCTTAGTGAAGTTCTGGCACCCCCTTCCTGGAGTCTCCCAAGCAGCTCAGAGAGTTGTGAACCTAGGAATAGGTGCCCAGGATGAGGGTAACAAAGTAGGAGGTCGGCTGGGGAGAACTTGCCCCCCACGTGGCCTGGGCACCTTGCTCATTTCCCACTGATCCCTGGTGTTAGCTTCTCCCAGGGAGGGTTCTAGGTTTTATTTCTGACGCCTCCCTTTTACTTTTTTTTTTTTTTTTTTTTTTTTTGTAGTACTGAGCATGAAACTCAGGGCTTTACATGTCAGTCAAGTGCTCTACCAACTGAGCTACACCCCTCTTTTGTTTTGAAGGTTTCCTTGACTGCCTTTCTTGCCAGGTTTATATGATTCTATGATTTGAGGTCTCCCTGTGCTGGTTTCACCTGAAACAAAGCATCTTTTTCCAGGAAAGAAAGGTATGACCTTGGGTTAAAACTGCTGTTGCTTGTGGGACCCTGGCTTGGTGACTGGAAAGCATGCAGAGGGAGGACTTCTGGCGTAATCACCTGCTGTCTCCAGCATTCACTGTGACAGGCCTGGCATGTACTGGTTGCTCACCCACTGCTTGTTAAATGAACGGACAAGGAACGAGTGAGCACACAATGGCACACAGACTCAGCATCTCTGGCGTCCTGTAGCTCTGGGCAAGGATGACCTTACCTGGTAAGCCACAACCCAAGGCGGCCTCTGTGCCTCTGCTCCTGCCAACATGAGGGGCCACAGGCTCCCCGTGAGGCAGGAGGGGTTATTTATGGATTGTAGCGCCACCCATTTTTTATTCAGGCTTCCTTTGGATTTGTGTTTGTGGGCTGGCAGAGTCTGCACTCAATGAATGCTTGTGAAATTGGATGCAGGTTTGTGAATCAAAACAAAACTCCCACCTGATTCCACAGACCACACTTCAGATGAGAGAGAACGCTTGTGAAGAGCTCGGCCCAGAGGCTGGCTCTGTGGGCACCTGTGTCCTTGCAGCCCTGAGCTATATTTGTTGGGTGAATGAATGGAAGAGGACTGCTCTGTGTCCCCTTGTGGAAGGTTCCAGTGTGTTGTGGCAGCACTCCAGAAATGACGCAGCAGCATGACTCTCCTGCCCAGCAGCAACAGCCATGTGCACATGCTGGGGGCGGGGTGAGAAGTGAGATTCCTGGAGATCCAGGGATGCCCTGGTGCTGTCCACACGCCTCTTTGATAAATCTGAGTCACCTCTTCTCTTAAATGACCACTGCTGAGTTCCTGTAGTGCCCTCCCCCATCCACCCGCTGCAAAAAATTCTTTTCAGCGACATCAGACCTGCCTCTAATACAAGTCAGATGTCACAACTCTCCCTCACTCTGTAACATTTAGTGGCTCCCCACTGCCCACAGGACATGCACCTCTTACCTGGCCTTCTCCAGTTTGTCCTCTGCCTCCTTTCCAACTTACTGCCACACATTCTCGTTACTGCCATACCTTCACCATGAAAACTTCAGCTCCTGTCTCTCTCTCTCTTTTTTTTAGCCTGAAATACTCTCACCACATCCTGACTGCACTTAGCACTCCTAAAGGCCCAGCTCACATACTATCCTGCTCAGAGTAGTCCCAGAAGGCTGGAATGGCACCCACCCTGCTCATCACAACTGTCCCATTTTCTATTTGGCCATTTCTGCTGCCTTCTTAGTTGACTATGCAAAGAAGTGTTAGTTAAAATGAATGCCCACCTTCCTCTATGCATTGGACTCTAGGCTCTTTTTTTGGGGGAGGCGGTAATCTCACCATGTAGCCCACCTCTACATTATGGGTGTATACCATCACACCTGACTTGACTGTTTTGAATAGAATTTTGGGCAGGACTAGTCAGTAATCCAGCCCCACTTACTTATCCAAGAGAAAATGCACCTGGTGCCTTAGGCCTCAGCAAGCACTACCCACAGTCCTGGGTAAGGCCCAGGTGACCTTCTCCATCTCCCTTCTCTACTCTTATCAGCTTATTCTCCTGAACAACTAAACCGTGGAGGTGTTCCTACGCTGGCACCAGGGGACAATTGGGGCGTGTGTGTCTCAGGACCCTCCGGACTTTCCCCGTAGTGCAGTCTATCTCCCGAAGCCCAGGTGAGTGGGCAGGGTCTTGGGAAGGTCTGCCCCCTCCAAGTGCCTGTTTGAGGGGCTGAAGCCCCATCTCTCACCACCCACAACCCCATCAGGAGCATCCTGGGTGGAAATGGGCCTGGCTGCCCAGCACGTTGCCGCAGCCAGTCCTTCCCTCCCCATGACAGTTCGGATGGACTCCTTCCCGCCCCAACACCCTTCACCCTGGCTCCCACCTCAGTTTCCTCCTCCTGGGCAAGCCGCTGCTCGATGAGCTCTGTGGCTCTCTGCACTGCCTCGGGACCCTCCATGGTGCCCTCCATGACTGCCTCAGCAAGCCACAGGGCACAGGGTCTTTATAGGCCAGAGCACCCACCACGCCCACTGGGCGCCTTTGTCATGAGCTCACGGGCTCAATTCTCCACCTGCGTCCCCCACCTGTCACCTTCACCTCGGACAGCCCCAGGGAGCATGGGAAACCACTGCCCAGGCCAGGGAAGCTGCCCCTCCCCTAACCTCTGGCCTCCGGGAGCCAGAAGGCACAGCGCCCCAAGAGGACAGCTGCAGGAAGGGGTCCGGTGTCCTCAGTGCTGGGAACTGGCTAAGTCTCAGCCAGGGTGAATACGCTGCAAAAAGGACCAACATGTTGCCACTGGCCTGGATGGCAGTGCCACCTGCTGGATACCAAGAAATCCTGTCCAGCTGGTGCCGAACAGGGGGCCTGAAAAAACCAAACATGAGCCCCCAAAGATCTGCGTTTCTAGGGGCTTTGGGGACCTTCTCTAGGCAGGAGTTGGAGCAGCTGCTGCCCTCTGGTGGTTAGCACACCCTATGAAGCATGGCTACACTGAATAGCATGTCCATTAGCCAGCCACAAACAGACCCCGTCCATCTGTTTGCCTTTTCTTCCCAGGACCCTCAGCAGAACTTACAATGTTGCTTTAAGAGAAGACTCTCGGGAAGCCAGAGCGCAGAGCCAAAGCCAGCTGACAAGGAGTACTATTTAATGCCTGGCTGCCTTGAGCGAAGCTGGCCACACTCCCTGAAAACAAAGAGTACATGGAGGAAAGGCAGAGACCTGCACCTTCTGAGCTCCATCCACACCTGGGACTTGCAGCCTGGAGCCCTGGGTCACTGTGACCCAGGTTTAACCTGCCACCGGACTGCAGATGCCCCAGCTCTGCACTTCCACAACCGCAAGTGACGCCCCTGGTGACACCTTATCTGAGATTCCCTTCTGGTAATGCACACGGTTCCCCAGAGGAAACCCGAGGAACAGACAGACCCCCGTCGGCCCTGGCTCACACATTTCTGAAAGCTCTGCTCAGACACAGCAGGGCACTATCTCCTCCAGCTCCAAGCTGGCACTGCAGGGCAGCAGGCGCAGAAGCTCACGCTGCCTTCTGTGGGCGCTCCTTTACTCTTTCACATGTGCCCCCCATTTAACTGTCCCAGCAACTGCTGCAGGAGGCAGGGCAGGTGGTGCCACCTCCACTTTAAAAAAAGCAAAATGCGTTCGGAGGTAAAGTGGCTTTTTTCAGGACCCACGGGAACACAGAGGGGTTGGATGAGACCAGGGCCCACAAGAAGGGTAGCTCAGGTTGGATGCTCTACTGTGCCCATCTGTTCCCAAACCAGCAGGAGTTCTAGGCTCCACCATGCTGTGGAATGCAAAGTCAAGGACTAGGTGAGGAGGAGCAAAAGGCTTTATTGATAAAATGCAGATGTGTCTGTACACAGGGCCCTGCTGGGGCCATGATCAGGCTACAGAGCTGACCCTGCCTGGGTTACCGCTGGGGATGGCCCTGTGCAGACCACTGCCATAAAGCCTGGCTACCTGGCCATCTGCCTCATCTCTGCCGATTGTGCTGGGTGAAGGGAGAGGCAGAGAGGCCCGCCTCAAGCTCTCCAAGCCCTGGGGCTCACTGGTGGTTCCCTCCCCTCCAGGGGACTGGCATGTGCCCAGGGCAGAGTCATGGTGAGGGACAAAGAGGGGGAGACAGCAATTGCTTCCAACCCTGAGCAGAAAACTGGAGTGAGCACAGTGGTGGCACCAGATGACAGATCTGGGGTCCAGGGTTTGCAGGCCGGCCCCCACGGCGCCAACCCGTGGTGGAGAATGCCAGGTGCCTTTTCTCCGACAAGGTTGGCAAGGCCTGTGTGTGGCAGGCAGCTCTGTGGATCCAGCACCCTGGAAGGCAAGTCCCTTCGTGGCTCACTAAGAGCCATACAGCAGGGTGGCAGGAGGTGCCCCTGAAGAAGACAACAGTGCTGGAAGGCAGCCATAGCCTGCAGGGGACCTCCATGGCCTCTCTTCCCAGGAGTCAGCTGTCTGTCAGTCCTGGGGTGGTGGGGGCTGGTTGATGATGACCTGGATGACAAAGTCTTTTTGAATCTTGGTTTCCTGGAGCCGTGTGCGGTCTGTAAGCAGCTTCCCAGAGAAGAACCATCTCTGCCAGGATGGCTCGATGCCCTCCTGGCTGTGCAGCTGCCTCTTGAGCTGCCCCACTGTGTCAGGCAGGCTGGCACTGAGCCTCACGTCCTTGCCTGTGGAGAGGCGTACTTTCAGTGGGAATTCTCGGCGCACACTAGGGGTGGGCTCAGGGGGCTCCAGGCTCTCCTCCTCCGTGTGCTCCAGCAGCAGGTTCACAGGTGGTGACAGGCAATAGATGGGCAGTTGGTATCGATTGCCCAGCTCATCGTAGCATTCACAAAGGGTTCCTGTGGGAAAGGCAGGGCAATCAGTGTAGTCTGGGGACCTGCTGTCATGCACAGAATCCCGTGTCCCCCAAATTCCTATGCTGAAGCCAATTTGGAAGCAATAAGGTTACATGAGTAAATGATAATGTTGGGATAATCTGATGGGATCAGTTTTCTTATAAGAAAAGGCCCCACAGAACTCTCCACATCCTCTCTCTCTGCCTGCCTGCCTGCCTACCATGTGAAAACAGCAAAGAAGAGAACCCTCACCAGAACTAAAATGGCTGGCACTTTCTCCTTGGACTTTCCAGCTTCTGGAATTGTGAGAAACAGATTTCCAGTGTGTAAGGACCCGTTTGTGGTACTTTGTTACAGCAGATTAACTCACCCTCCACAGCTACCTCACAGTCCCCAGCTTACCCCATAGTCAGGACTCTCTGGGACATCCTTATGACTAGAAGAACATGGGGCTGGCTCCATCAGTCATCTGTTTATTCAACATTTTGGCTGAGTACACATGCTAGGTGCTGGGCTGAGCCCCAATTTCCTTACTGCTATAATGTAATGCAAGTGGGATGCCTTCACCGAGTCTCGAGCACCCCCTAAGTGCTTGTACTGGACTAGGTGATATTATGCACATCCTGAACAATTCTTTGTGGTTGCAAGAGGCTCAGGCTTTAATGTGAGACAACCTCTGCTCAGGGCCACACAGCTAGGAAAGGTCACAGGAAAGGGCCAGTCAAGACCTAGGTCTGTGACTGGAGTTCTACAACTGCTTTCCCTTCACAGCCAAATGAGGGTGCTAGGAACTTAAATGAGACAATGCAGCACAAAGTTCCAGATCAGGACCTCAAATGCTCTGAGACCCTAAGTACCTCCAGCAAGCCTTTAGCTTGTAGGGCTTTTAAAAAAAAAATATATATATATATATATATATATATATATATGTATATAATTTATTTTTATTTTATTTTCATTTGGTGCTTTGCCTACATGTATGTCTGTGTCAGATCTTGGAGTTACAGACAGTTGTTAGCTCCCATGTGGGTACTGGAAAATGAACCCAGATCCTTTGGAAGAACAGTCAGTGCTCTATCTCTCCAGCCCAGCTTGTAGGTTCTATTGGTGTCTTTCTGTCTTCTCATTAGGCAAAAGGGGGTCCTGTCCCTCCCTCCCTCCCCCCCCCCCCCCTCAACAGTCTCATAATAACCCAGACTGGCCCTGAACTTGAACTTCAGACTCCCCTGTGCTGGGATCACTGGCATATGCTACCATGCCTGGTTTTGTATCTTGTGTTTCTTGTTCATGCCAGAAAGAGCTGTTTAAATGAACACGACAGCCATACATATATGCATATTCCTCCATCCCCACCAGCTTAAAGAGAAACTACTGACACCTGGTGGCTTTCCTCCACCTCCATGTTAATGAACCCTGACACCCCCAGCCCCTGCAAAGGTGGAGTCGGCGCTGCTTGCTTACCATGAGGCAAAGTGATGCTGGCTCCATCCAGGATGGCCTGAGCCAGCTCATGGTCATTAGCTTCAGCAGCATAGGCGGCAGCCTTGAGGGCATCCCAGATCTCCTTGCGGCCCTCAAAGGCAGGAGCTGTGTCCCAGAACTCATCTCGCTTGCTCCGCAGCTGCCCATCTGTCATGGGGTAGTCACTCTTCCACTTGAGCCGCTCCTTCTTCAAGGGCTCATTCCGTCCTGGGCAAGACAGACACAGGCTCAGCATCCCGGCGCCACTTAGGCTGTGATTTGCCCCTCACTGTCCCCGGCCTCTCGGCACTTTACTGCACTGCTTCCTACGTATTTAGGGCACTGGGACGCTTTCTTAATAGCAAGGACGAGTTAGGCATACGAAATACATTTTTCGGCCAAGTATGTTCTTGTCTCTTTTATTTATTTTATATGTGTGTACCGTGTGCATGCCTGGTGCCCAAGGAAACCAGTAGAGAGTGTTAAATCTCCTGGAACTGGAGTTACGAGTGGCTGTCAGCTGCCACGTGGGAGCTCGAACTGGACCTGGGTCCTCTGTTAGAGCAGTAAGCACTCAACCACGCAGCCATCTCTCTAGCCCCTGAGCCAAGCATGTTCTGTACAGATGTACCATACTTCATCTTACAATGTACCTCTAAGTCCATCATAATTGAAAATATTCTGAGACCAAAACACATACAGAGTCTATAATCTACAGACCATCACAGCTTAGCGACACAGTCCAGGCTGAGTGTCAGCTGTTTCCACAGGAGTGGTGACAGCTGCCACCCAGCATGGGGAGGTGTAGACTGGACAGTGCTAGCAGAAGAAAAAATCAAGACTAAAAGCTGAGGTGTGGTTTCTACCGATTGTCACTTCTGCATCTTCTAAAATCAAAAGATCTTGGGCTGATGAGGGCTAGGTGAGTAAAGGCACTTGCTGCTAAGCCTATGACCTGAGTTTGTTTCCTGGGCCCCACAAGGTGGAAAGAGAGAACCAATTCCTACAAATTGTCCTCTGTGGGTGTTGGCGCGCATGCGCGCGCACACACACACACACACACACGTCAAAAGAAGGTATCTGAGCCCTAGAACTGGACGTACAAATGGCTGTGAGCCACCACAAGAATACTGGGAACTGAACCAGGGTCCTCTGCAAGAGCAGCAGCACCCTTAACCACTGAGCTGTCTCTCTAACCTTGACCATGTAATTTTGTGTTGGTTTGATTTGGTTTTTCAAGACAGAATTTCTCTGTGTAGTCCTGGTTGTCCTGGAACTTGCTCTGTAGACCTTGAACTCACAGAGATGCAACTGCCTCTGCCTCCCGAGTGCTGGAATTAAAAGTGTGCACCACCACTGCCCGGGACAATGTAATTTTTTTAAGAAAGGAAGAAAGAAGGAAGATAGACAATAAAAAGATCTTCAGTTAGAGACTGTCTGCACAGCCTTTGCTGTTGTTAAAGGTTGTCTGATTGTTTTGTTTTATGAAATGTCTCAAGGCTGATCTGGAGTTTATAAGCTTCCTGCCTCGGCTTTCTGAATTCTGAGATTATGAGCATGTACCACCACCTCTAACTTGTTTTTGGACATTTTTATCTTGCTCTTCAATTATAAAAAAAAGTATATAGGAAAGCCAGGTGGTGGTGGCGCACTCCTTTAATCCCAGCACTCAGGAGGCAGAGCCAGGTGGATCTCTGTGAGTTCGAGGCCAGCCTGGGCTACCAAGTGAGTTCCAGGAAAGGTGCAAAGCTACACAGAGAAACCCTGTCTCGAAAAAAACAAAACAAAACAAAAAAACAAAAACAAAAAAAACCCAAAACAAAACAAAACAAAAAGCCAACCAACAAACAAACAAACAAAAAAACAAAAAAAACCAGTATATAGGGGATGGTTCAACGGTTAAAAAGACCTGGGTTCAATTCCCAGCACCCACATGGCAGCTCACAACTGTCTGTAATTCCAGTTCCAAGGGACCCAACACCCAGGACAAAACAACAATGCATATAACATTAAAAAAACGTATATGTTTAGCATCCAAGAAATCTGGACACAATCCATGTATGTAAAACTAACACACTAAGACAGTAAGGTGGGTGGGCTAACAAGGGCAGCACAACTGTATGCTGTAGCGGTGTCCCCGACGGCCAGGGTGCCCTCTGTGGTTGAACAGCCTTGGAGCTGCAGTTGGGCTCTTCCCACTGCATCAGAAACTATGGTGCCAGTGGACTTTCCCGGCTTACACACTTGTGCACTACTGACAGGTCTGCATCTTCAAGTAGCCCAGCTTCATTATAAAACATCTGAATTGTTATTACAGGCCCCTCTTTTAAGCTTTTAAAGAGGATCAAGGGAAAAATTACCTTACTAGAAAATCCAGCCCCCGTGACTTGGGAGGGGAAAAAAAAGTCATCGTATGTCCAACCTTATAAATAGCTAAAACAATACCTTAAAAGTCCACAAAGCAGAACTTAATAGGCTGCCATTGGTCCCCTTTACCTTTTGCTATAAATAAACTTTAAACCAAGGAGAAACCCAGTAACATCAACCATTTACAGCCAAGTGTGCCAGAATACAGGTAAGTTCTTGGGACTCAAGATCTTTCTTCCTTAAAAAACAGCTTTCTGCATGCTGGACAAACACCCTGCCACAGAGCTATACCCCAAAACAACCCAACAGATGGGAAAACCAAAAGTCTGTCATTTGTCTAAAGCCAAACAGATACTGAACGCACGGCTTTCTGACTCCAAGCCCAGCCCCTTACCACTGCACTATACTGCCATTGGGAGAAAATGACTTAGAATTCTATCATTCAAGAAGAATGACTGGCTGGGCAGTGGTGGTGCACACCTTTAATCCCTGTACTCCGGAGGCAGAGGCAGGCAGAGCTCTGAGTTCAAAGCCAGCCTGGTCTACAGAATGAGTTCCAGGACAGTCAGGGCTATATGGAGAAACCCTATTTCAAAAACCCAAACCCACCCCTCCTACACACAGAACCCCCCTCCCCACACAAGAACCCCCCTCCCCACACACAGAACCTCCCCTCCCCCCACACAGAACCCCCCCTCCCCACACACAGAACCCCCCCACCAAACAAAACAAAAAAGGAATGATTGTTAACAAGCCAGGGGTGTTGTGCTCACCCATAATTCCAACATTTGGAAGTTAGGGGCAGGAGGATCAGGGCTCAAGGTCATCTTTGCCTACATAGTAAGTTCAAGGCCAGATTGGGCTATGTTTTGCCTCAAAAAACAAACAAATAAATAAAAAAGTCTTCTCTTGAGTACAGGAGTGTATCAGGACACTATTAAGTACACTGCTTTACACTCCTTTTCCTAGAAAGGAGTTAATATATTTTCATGCCAATATACAATTTCAACTTTCCCTTTGCTTCATTTTCTATTACTGTTAACTTTCCACATGACTAAAACTTATGAACAATTTGAGACTGCAGAGCTGGCTCAGCAGTTAAGAGTGAAGGGAGCAGGCAAAAGCATCCTGTCCTAAGCACTGCCATTCTGACTCTAGACTCCATTTTACCTGCAGAGTGAAACAAAGTTCAGGTTCCCAACACCAAGGGGAGCTGGGAATCTTCCAATGGCTGACCCATCTCCTCCTTAGACAACAGAAATAGTCTGTCATGCCCCTTAGTTCTCTAAAGCATTACGGCCGTTCCAAACAGAAAGAACAAATGAATCTGACTGGTTGAACTGAAAAGCTTACATTCTGTGTCAGTTGACAAGGACGGAACACATAGGGAAAGCCCCTGGTCTCTGAATCCTGATTAGTGGAAAACTGCAGCTGTGACTTGGCAACAGGTGTTTGTGGGTTTTGTGCTTATAAAGCCTGCTTCTGCCCCTGCTCGGGGCTGCCAGGAGCAGCAAGGCTCCCGAGTCCTTGTCCTGCAGCCCTGATGGATCAGTGGCTCCACTTATGTGGTGATTTATTAAAGACTGGTAAGTGTTGTCTCTCCTTCCGCGTGGTGCACAACAGACAAGGTGTAACATGAGCACTGGCTGAACTTCCGGAGGGCTGTCTGCTTCCCAGCTCCCACATGCCAGCACACAACTGTCTGAAATTCCAGAGCCAGGAAACCTAACGCCCTCTTCTGGCCTCCACAGGTACCAGGTATGCACGCGGTGCACAGACTTACGTGTAGGCAAACACTCACACACATAAAATTACTAACATCTTATTGCTCTACCACATAGTTGTGATGACCGTTTCTTTTCTTTTTGTAGTGCTAGAACTGAGCCCAGGGCCTTGCACATACAGATGGTTGTTCTATTTTGAGGTGCATCCATGATCTAATAATTAAAAAAATAATAGCCAACCAATTCCTACAGCATCTGAAGAAAATTATTTCTGTTAAGTGTCATTTTTCTTGTTACCTAGTTCCAAATGATCTCCAATACAATTCCAGACCATGGTCAAGACTGAGGGTGGAGGCTTCTGTCCCACAAGGGCACCTGGAGGTTCAGACATCTCAACCTGAGAGCTGGGAACTCACAGGAGCTAGGTGAAGCACCCAAGTTCTCCTTGGCCACACAACAAGTTAAAGGCCATTCTCACCTACCTAGCAAGTTCAAGGCTGTGCTCTCAACAGGGTCATGCTACTGGTTGTGGCCAAGGGTGCACTGGTTTGCTCCCATGGGCAGGGGCAGGAGTGGAGTTACTCAGTGCGAGAGCATGCTTCTCACTGGCCACCACTGATGCTTCTTATTTATGTACACTATCCCATCCCAGTCTTGCAGCCTTAGGCAGTAGGTACCAGGATGTGATTTCACAGACGATAGGGCAGATGCAGAGAGATTACATGGCTTGCCTGAGGCTGGAGTGAGAGGTTTTACTAAATCCTGTGGCTTGTACTCCAAAATACACAGTCCCCTGTGTGTGAGTAGAAAACTGTGGCCAACATTCAACGGAAAGTGTTCCTAGGAAATAAATCCTCTTTAGAAGAAAATAACTTCAAACCAGGCCTTGAAAATACCCAACAGAGGCCAGTGTAGTGGTACACACTTTAATCCCAGCACTTGGGAAGAAGAGGCAGGAGATCTCTGAGTTCAAGGCCAGCCTGGTCTACAGAGTGAGTTCCAGGACAGTTGGAACTACACAGCAAGACACTGGGGGTGGGGGTGGGGCAACAGAGGCAGAGCGGTGGCCCATGCCCCAGTACTCAAAAGATAGAGGTTGGAGGATCACAAGTTTGAGGTCGCAAGTATTACACAGTGAGTTTCATGCCAACCTAGGTTACCCAGTGAAACCTTCTCAAAAAACAAAACAAACAAAAAAA